>JXSR01S046502.1:92816-111472 GCA_000969725.1 Ophiothrix spiculata
CTCTCCTAAGTTATGTAACCCATGAAGGCCAAATTACTGCCACAGATAGCAGAAAGTATAAGCTTTCAAATGAGACATTAAACAAGTCAATATGCCAAGGAATAGTGAATTTACATCAAATTAAGTTCGAGAACCCATGAAAAAATGTAACAACACCACCTTTTTAGCATACCCACCTAATGAAATGCCACCGTAGACAAAAGCCTAGCCAGCCTCTTCACTTTTACCATCATGTGTCTGTTGTAAAATTTGTTTTAGTTACAAGTTCAGGGTGTCCCAGAAAAAAACTTACAGTCTTTGCATGTAATTTTCTTGGGTTTAACGGATAGTCAGAAGGTATGTATTATAGCCCATGAATTGAACTTTCAGATATCGTTTGTTTCATTTCAATAGGTAGTGTACAACATAAGTTATGTTTTATCAAATATTTGGATGTGGAATTTTGTCTGGTCCAATTTCATGATTATTAGCCATAAAGTAGCCTGAGGGTGTTTCTGAATGGAATAAAGATGAGTCACCCTGGAAAATTTATCATATCTGTCCTATTTTACGTCAAATTTGATCATTTTTTCAGCACAGATAAAAGAGAGCATGTAAAAATAATCATTAAATGTTGTTACGGTTGAGTAAGCAGATCAATGATAATACTGAATAGAACTTCATACCAGAAAATTTTACATCCAAATATTTGACGAAGCATAACTTTTGTTGCACACTACCGATTGAAATGAAACAAACGGTATCTGAAAGTTCAATTCATGGGCTATAAAATGCAATCCTTTATACACTTTCTAACTATACCTTAAGTTCAAGAAACTTACACGCAAAGATTGTAAGGTTTTTTCAGGGACACCCTGTATACATTGCATGTTGTATGGTGTCATTGGTAGAAAAGAAAACATTTCTTAAATGGATATGCAGCTTGTCCTTATTTTTAATTTCATTTTAATTTTGACAAAACATTTACAGGAAAAGCAGTGAAATCAAATTATATCTGACCTGATTTAGAAGTTGAAATGTTAATCTCTCACTCCTATATTGTCCAGTTTTACGTAATCCACTCACTGTTTTTAAATATTGTCATTTCTATATAAAATACCAAATTCATATCACCATTCTTCATAAATGTCAAAAGTAATTTCTATTTTGAGATATTCAAGAAAAATTACATATATATAAACTTTGTTCATACAGAAAAAAATAGTTTTGGAGAAGTTTATTTGTACAGGGTATTTTCAAATGTTAGAATCTAGAACCTTCAATGTTTTCAGTTCGGTATATGGTTTGTGCATATTTCTTTATTTTTATGTAGTCAAAAAGGTTATAAACCTTTTTGACTCATTGCTTTCATGTAGTCAGCATACATTTATGAATTCTTGACGACTGATTAAACCTTTTGTTATCATGTCCATCTTAAGCATTACATCCTTAATTGATTTTTTTTTAAATATCAACATTTTCCCTACAATTAAGGTTTAAAATTGATCCAAGTATTTGAATGTATTTTATTTTCATCACTATCACTCATTGCTATCTCTTGCTTTAATCAATTAGACCACATTGTAAACACCAAGGGAAAAATTGTCTTTTTTTTATTTTACTTTGAGCTCTCCAAAAATATAAAATAAAAGATATTATCTTTTGAAAACAAAATGTGTTCAGAACTTACATTAAGTGTCTCATGGGTATAAGAGTCATTCCTCTGAACTGATTTCATTTTGTGCTCTTTGAGATGCTCGCTTTTTCTTTTAATTTTTCAGCGCAGTAAACTGGAAAAGTATCTTGCAATTTCCTGATCAATGTTTTTTTAATGTTTATTTACTTTTTTCAAATAAGGTCCTTCACACTTGTCGTTTTAGTTATATAGCAATCTTGCATGTTTGCAACACTGCTTTTGCATTTTTTTTGCGTTCAGATGCTACATAGCATTACATCAGATATTTTGTCACATTAATGTATGTAGCACAGGGCCTGGTTTTGAATGTTATAAATAAATAACTTGACATAAACACGATGTTCTTATAGTGTACTTACTAGCTAGACAAGCCTAGGCATGTTGATCTTGGTATCAATAGACGTATCTAAGTAGGCAGTGTTTCTATCAATTAGATGTATGGCATGTATCAATGGTTTGACCTAGGGGCATGTTGTCAGGAAACTCTGCCGAGCTTGATGCATGCAT
This sequence comes from Ophiothrix spiculata, assembly GCA_000969725.1. Lineage (NCBI taxonomy): Eukaryota > Metazoa > Echinodermata > Ophiuroidea > Amphilepidida > Ophiotrichidae > Ophiothrix > Ophiothrix spiculata. The sequence continues at coordinate 94,999 of JXSR01S046502.1, forward strand.
CTTGTCTTCAAGTCAGCGCCAATCAATGATGCATGCTTTTTAGATTTAGCTTTTGTTTTCTTTGTCCGTCTTATTTAAGTGATGGAATTTTCAATAAAATACATCAACGGTCAGCAGCTGACGGTCAGAACGGTCAGGTTTTAAGCATTTTTGATTGGTCTAATCATCTGAGAGATGAACTCCAAGGAATGATATGACTTTCCAAATAGAATTTTTGCATCTTTTTAAAAATTTAATTAACACCCTTTTGTACCTGATTTCAAAATTAAACAGTAATTCAAGCATTTTTCATTTTAAGGATTTTTATTTTTATTAATTATGTTGACAAAAATATTGTGAACTGAATTGTATTCTTCAGTACCAGATGTGATTCAATGGATATTTTGTTCTGCCTGCCATCACAATGGTACCTATCAAGTAAAAATGGAACCTCATTTCCTGGGGGGTTACTCATATGTGTACCGCCGCAGCAAAAGGGTCCAGTTGTCGGCTCGTACATGTTGCTCCTTGTAGCATATCTAATGTATGGTATTTGTATACATCGGATATGCTACAATGAGCAACATGTAGGAGTCGACAACTGGACCCTTTTGCTGCCGCGGTACACATATATGGAAGTGACGTACGAGTGCCACCAAGCACCTCGGAAGTAGGGATCTTTCGGTGACAAATTGGGTCAAAACAGGGGTCTTTCAGTGACAGAGTACATAAAAATGTGGGGTCTTTGGGCAAAATTTACCAAAAAGTAAGGTATTTTTGGGTCAAAATGGCCAAAAATTTGCTAAATTTTTGAGGAGTTTCGAAAAAAATTGGAAAATATTCGAGGAATTTTGCAAATTACATCAAATTAAGAAAATGTTGGGTCTTTGAGTGACAAAGGTTGTTTTAGTAAACAAGGAAGTTTAAAAAATAGGGGGTCATTGAGTGACAGTAGGTAAAAATAGAGGGTCTTTCGGTGAGAGCAGTTCAAAAAAAGCAGGGTCTTTTTGGTGGTACATGGCACGTACCTCAAAGCTGAGTGCCCCACCCGGACCCCATTTTAAAAATGGTTATCATTGTTGCATGTCATGATTGTTCAAATAAATACCATTTTGTCTTACTTTTATGAGCTTCATATGCATGTAGTCTTGCTTATTGCTGAAACTCAATGGAAAACAGTGTAGACTTGCTATCAAAATCACTTTGATATGACATTGATTCTTGTCTTGTGTTTGTTTTTCCAGCAAAATCATTTTTCGTTTGGAGCATTACCCCATCTAGCACCAATGGCAGGAGGTACTGCAACTGAATCCCCAGCACCAGATGCAAAACAACCCGGTGCCAAAGGCGATCACAAACACAAACACAAACTTGGTGGCTACGAGAAATCGGACTCAAAACATTTCTCCGATCATCATCTTCCAGACATCTCCAAGTTTCAGGATCGATTCTGAGATCTGACTGGTCAGGGGGTGTGGACTCCTTCACTTGATCATTCTTTGGCCACAGTTAAGTTAGGCGGGACTGATCCAACTGTGGGTCAATCTACTGTGGGTATAGGTGGAGAAACTAGTGTTGTGTCTACTGCCACCGTGGCAGCTGCCACTGCGGCAATTAGGACGCCAGGAGGAGTGGCCAGTCCAAGTACAGAGTCCAACCTGACCTGGCCACGCAAACAATTTAAAATCAAACTGGACGCTATAAAGACAGAGAAATCTGTGCAAGCGGCAGGGCCTACTTCAACTAAACCCAGGAAATTTAGTGTGGATACGACACCGTTGCCAAAGTTGGAGTCCAGTTCCTCCTTTGTCTTCAAGTGGCTTCACAAAAAGTGAGGTCTATATATTCAAGATGGCTACCAGCTAGCCATTGTATTTATATGCAGATTGATACCACGATTGGTAGGATGATAAAGTCTTTGTATTCTGAAATGTGTTCAGCATTATGTGTATTGTAAGTATGGTGCAGAAAAAATGACTAATCATGTTACGGAGTATTACAGATGTAGAGTAGATTGTACCTAGGGAATTGTATAAATGAAGTGTATGGATAGGTACTATGATTGAATAAGTGCATATTGCTCTGACAATTTATCATACAAAAACACAGATGGGACAAGTTTGAGCACTCATACTCTTAATGGTGCATTCAGAGTCCGAAGATTCATGGCGATTCAATCGCACGATGTCTACCAATACACAATCTTTACACGCGCTACACATAGTGTGCTTCAACTTTTGAAGACTGCGTACCGCTAGATGTCGAGCGATGTTGCAGTGATGAAACCGCTGGACTCTGAACGCACCCTAATTGACTTGCAAGCCAAGCAATGCAAGTGGCTAGATGCAGTGACTTGTCATGATGATGAATTAGACAGTGTTGGTGATATCTATGAAAATAATTTGTGCAAGAAATTATCAACATAACAATAATGATCCAAGCACTTGCTTAATACCCATTAACCATTTCCAGTCTTACTCTTTTCAGTCCATTTTGATTTGACCGCCATGAGTCCATTTTGATTTGACCGCCATGTAAATCGTATGGGATGGCGGCCATCTTGGTTTTTCCCTCATGGAGGGTGGGCTATTGTACTTCCGGCATGTTGCGGCTCCACATGCCATACTTGGAGAGTCTTTGGAACGGATGGGCGGGAAAATTGGCGTACTTTGATCAGATCAAGTCGCAATATAATAGACACTGCCTGCAGACACGATTTGCATGTGAAACAAAATGCACATGCTTTGCATCAAGGTGAAGCGATCTGCCTGGATATCGGCCCAATATCCGAACATATCTGGAGGTACAATAACTCTGCTCAAGATGGTGGCGAGCGCCTTTTCTCTAGTATAAGTTCTTTGGTTTGGTACCATATTTTGAAATAACACCTTCAGAAAGAAGCTCTCAAAATGCACAAAGAGTAAAGAGGGCATCTAACAAAATGTCTACCAGTTAAATTAGGGTTTCATTTTGGCAGAGCTTTCAATGTAGGGAAGTTTTTTTGCCTAAAAACAAATTATATCTTATTTAAAATAAAATAATAGTGCATCCTCTCCAAATATGCAGATTTGTTGTACGTTTTGGACTTCTGAAGACAGAATAGTATGGAATATGGACAGACACTTGGCCTAGAGCCTTCAAAATCCCAATCTCTTGATCATTGAATATTGATTGTTGAGGGTTTTTTAATCCTCTAAGCAGTGTGTGTAGTGTTCTTGATCCAAGATATTTACTCTCATGTCAGTACTGTCTCATGTGTTCCTCAATATCTTCTTGGCATTTTCACAAAGGGAAGTCTACCATTTTCATGTTTCATATGGGGTGATACTATGGCTTATATTTTCATAGATGGTCAAATTTGTCATTGACTGAAAATTGTTCTGCTGTTGCTTGACAAGATTGAGATATATATAGTATTCATGATATCAATCTAGCTCATGTTTGAGTCTAGACTGTTCAAAACTTGTTTACTGTAAGGTTGTTAATGCATAAGAATGGGTTAACGCTGTTCAAAATTTTGATAAATGTTATATTTTTGTGAACAACAGATCTGTAAATGTTACTTAACACTTTTGTCAAATTAAAAAAAGATAAAAATGGACAAAAAATATATAGATGTATTGATATATTTTCCCCATCAATAAGAAGTTGTATAAACCCACCATAAGTGAATACCAAAACAATTTGATATGTAGTGAAACTAATTCATTTCTTCTTATATTGTGCTTTTATAGTTTGCACAGCAATTGATTTCAGAACCAAATCACTGCCATATTGTGCGATAGCAAGCCTACGACACAAGGCTACAAATGGAACTTACAATGCATTAAATTATTCAACGATTCATTTTTGATTGCGTTCGATTTCAAACTCTTGCCCACACTATTTACAACATATTATACAGAGAGTTGTTTATGTACACTACTTGTGTAACTAATCGCTGTCTAATGCAGGGGTGTGAGAGTTCAGCTTTTTTAATGCCATCGAAAGAGTCCTAATTTGAGCTTTTCTTTCATTTTCAGCCTGTTTTTGGCATTTTGTCACTATTTGTAGCCTTTTTCAGCTCTTTTTATCACTTGGCTCTCATACCCCTGCTAACGGTATTTAAGAGTCCAGCGATTTCATCAGTGCAATGTTGATACGCATTCTTTATATGCGCTATGAGAAATGTTCTTGAAAATTTAAAGACTGTTAATCGAGCAATGTTACAGTGATGAAATCGCTGAATTCTGAATGCATTATAATAGTCATATGACTAGGGATGTATTCTATAATCTCTGATTGCACCAGTATTTGCAAAATACATTGCATTTATAGGCCACTTTCAATCTCTTTCATATATAGTAACTTTTTACGACATGTGATAAAGTCATTTATACTTAGAATATCCGTATTGGTAAATTACAGAATATGCATCACTTCTACTCAGGCCCCTTTGAAGTTGTCATCTTGATCTGGATTGATCTGGATAGGTGATCCGTATTGGTAAATTACAGAATATGCATCACTTCTACTCAGGCCCTTTCTCAGTTGTCATCTTGATCTGGATTGATCTGAATTGGTGATTATTGTGAACCAGTTTGGAGAGTCCCATACCTATAATAGATTGCTTAGCAAAAGAGTATGTTTTCAATTCGAGTCATTTTCTTACATTTGGAAGTGATTTGTTTGAAAAGTATACTTTAGGTCCCTAAGGCTGTGATCACATGTAAGTATATGATATGTCTAAGAAATAATTGTTTCGCCAATACATGTAGTAGGGCAATTTTAGCACATATTTGGCAACCTAGAAATCTATTGCACTAAGCTCCAAGTCAGTCAGGACCACATTATTATTGGCATAAGGCCAAAAAAAAAGAAGTTGTGTTGCCCTCACAGGCCCAAAGTGGTGGGGAAGGCCAGGCTGGCTTTTTTCCCCCTTTTTTTTAAATAATCATTACATATGCCATGTGTAAACAGTGTGGGATACATGGTTGTTTGCTAAAAAAGTTTTTCTTCTCTTAAACTTCGCCAATATACACATTTTGGAACATTTTCGCGACTGGAAATCACACAAAATAGAATTTTGGTGGGGGGAAAAAAAGCGGGTCAGGATTTTCCACAATTTCGACCAGGCCGGCGGAGGGCAACACAACAAATTTTTTTTTGGCCTAATTATAATCAGTTATGTCTTTGTTTCGTTCATGCTGTCACTTGTTAAAAGGATGACTCGGGTGTTAGGGATAATATGATGTACAAAGATTGAGAGGTTAATTGGCATGATGTTGTAGGCCTATAATGATGGATTTGTTATTGTATGAAAACTAATTGAATGTTAGCTGAAGACAAAGGTAGTTTTGTTTTGAACTACTGGATGAAAATTAGGTGCTTGTTTTACATCATGGATGTTCTAGTCATATGTTGTGTTGTAAATCACTCCACTCAGAAACATTGGGTTCATCAAATTTTGTAGAAATTTTAACTACTCGCATAATATGTTTACACACCATGGCAGTCAGAAGTGAAAAGGATAGGTGATAACCATTTATAATTAATGTGTAATTGCCTTCACAGGAGACGGTGGACATTGGTTTAAATTCACCCGTTGCACGTATCTGCAATTTGCAGGGAGAGCCTCGATTGGTCAAATATGCGTTGAGTTTGGCGCATACACATCTATATGCAGTCTCTCAATTGCACGCCCATAAATTTCAAAGCATTCCAGCAGCCAAGCAGCACAGACAAGTTAAAGTAGTAAAGTCACTCTCCAGACTGAGGCTCTTCCCGTTGATCGTGGACCGTGCAAAGAGTGAATTGCATCGTTTTACAAAGCACACATAAGTGACAGCAGGCAGGGTATGTTGAAGGCCAAAAGCTCATATGTCTTTTCGAGGTCTATTGGAGTATAGATAGATATGTGGTGTTCGTTTGAGAGCAATCATTTGTATGTTTCAGTATTTTGTAAGTTGATACTACAAACAAGGGATGATATATTTCAAGGGCTTAGTGCCACAGGGCAGTATCTGCATTTCTGACCAAATTAACATTATGGTGTTCCAAATAATCAAACGTGTGAAGTTTTCAATGACATAAGGATTAGTATGTTTAATTTGTAATTATTGCATAATTCTGAAATAGTTACTATTTGTGATGGCTCACCCCGGGACTTTGCAGATGATATCAATTTTGATTTTATCATTTCATCTCTTAAAACATTTTCTAAGCTTTAAAATGACACCTTACTTGTTGAAATTGATCAAGGCAATCAAATTTTACAACAAAATCTGCTAGAAATTCTTATTATTTTCTTTATTTTTTGCTGCTTATTTTCACCAGTTTCTCAAAAATTGTTCTGTTGCAAAGTCGCCCTTTTCGGGGTGAGTCATCACATTTGTATTTACCTCTTCTATCATTAAGTCCCATCAAATCTTGATATGTTTTGTTCTCAAAATTGTTTGAATGCAGATATACTGCACTTTGGCACTAAACCCTTGATTTGAATCTTCTTTTTGTAGTGTAACAATTTTGGGTTAAAAAAACACATTGATGATTATTATTCAGGTTGCTCAGTATTGCGGATGTTAAAAGAAATATTTATGTCACTTGGAATAAATGCAGAGAATCTTATCAACAATTCAGGTTATGTATCATATTTATGCCCTACCCCTTCTCCCGGACTGATTTAAAGTATTTTGTTAGCTATCATGACGTAATGATGGAAGTTTGAATGTAGAGATATAAGTTATCAATATGATGTATATTTTCAGGTATGGAATTTGTAGAGAATCATTACAAAATGCATCAGTGTTAGTTTGGATCAGTTGTGTGATCTTTACCTATTGGAATGTACAAGTCTTGATATCGAGATTATCTTGGTAATGTTTCTTAATGTGAGGTCAGTTTTAATTTATATGCATGTTAAAATTACTAATTATGGTACATAGTGTTCCTATGGATCTGGGTGCCTTGATGCTAATACTATTGATGGATTCTTATTAACTGTGTGATCATAACTGCTTTATTTTATTTTTGTAAGTGTGTAATCATTTTGTTGTAGTCTATAAGTAAAACGTTATAATATTACTTATTGTTTGAGGATGTTTTGAGTAGCTGTGCTGCAGTTTTACTCAAGCAAGCATTCAATTTTCAGTTTTGTAGTTGCTCTGTCTATGCTAACTACTTTTAGGGCTCAAGTCATACCTCAACATATTGAGCTATTACCAAGGAATTTCTATAGGGGAGCCGATATTCTCCGCCATTTTGATTTCACCGCCGTGTAAATCCTATGGGAAGGCGGCCATTTTGGATTGTCGCTCATGGAGGGTGAGTTATTGTACCTCAGGCATTTTACGGCTACGCGTGCCTCACTTAGAGAGTCTTCGCAACAGATTAGCGGGAAAATTGGTGTACTTTGATCATAGCAAGTCGCAATACACGCTACTTGAAACGCAGACACTGTTTGTGCGTAAAACAAATTGCACACGCTGTATATGCTTCAAGTGAAGATTTACACGATCTGCCTGGATATCGGGCCAAACTTACTCCGAATATATCCGGAGTTACAATAACTCTGCTCCATGAGCGACACAAGATGGCGGAGATAACCGGTTCCCTATAAAAATTCCATGGCTATAACGTACATCTAACATACAATATTTTATAGGAATACCTGTATTTCTATAGTCAAAACAGTGTTAGTAGTCGTTCGTTGGGTTCTATACATTGATGTGTGACTGAGGCTTAAAATGGGTTTCAAAAAATACATCTACAAATAATGATAAGATATTTATGATCAAATAAGGTCAGTAGCATTCAGATCTTCAACGAAAGGATATATGCAACAGCACAATTGATTACATGGAATATCTATTTTTGTATAATATTCAGACTCCCATCAAATTGCATTGTATTGTAACAATATGCAATGTATGGAAAGCCATGTGTAGCTGTAGGGGCTCATTGCACACCAATAAAAGTTGACCAGCATCTACAAGACATTTAGTCTGCGATCACATAGAAGTATACGCATTGGTATACCGTATACGTTTTTCGTTATATGTTCCTGGGGAAGCACTCATGTGTTCAGTGATGAGGATACTTTGTAATCTCTGTCAATTTCAAATATGAGTGCTGCCCCCGGGAGTGTATAGTGAACACCGTATACTTCCATGTGATCGTAGCCTTAGAAAACTATAAATTGAATTATAGTTGATTAAATTTGTATATTTAAAAAGTGTATTGTTAGATAGATAAGTCAACTTTAAGATGCTTAGCATTTAATGGCATCCTAGATAGCAACGTTAGCTGGCCCAACGCTGGGTCAACTAACTTTGCTATCTGGGATAATGTTGCCTTCAGCAAAACTTTCACTTGAATCATTTTAAGCTGTAATGGCATTTTAACACTAAGCTGATTTCATCATTGTTTATCATGTTGTTTGGAGAGTTACCTGACTGTGGCAGAATGATGTGCAACTGGAAATAACATTCACTGCTACTGCGCTACAATCACGCACGCTGCAATGTGTTTTAGAGTCTCGTTTTGCTTGGACAGGAGTAGCAGCAGCAAGTTGTTACATAGTTGCTCTGCTGGCAGCAGAGATTGTTATTACTACCAACACAGATTGTTATTACTACCAACACACAAAGGAAATCATACTGACTTATTACAAAATGTTTTATCACAGCAAGTTCAAGAGTGTGATGAACACACATAATTTTTGATACCCGTCATTGCGATATACATAACAGCGACTCAGAAATCCAAAAAAATACATGTAAAGGCAGTGTAAGGCTGCGATCACATAGAAGTATACTTTCGTAGGACACACGTATAGTTTCAATCACATAATGAACACATGGATTTGATGCTACCGGTGCACACATTATTTGAAAAAATTGTATAGCTGTGTGTCTGTATAATGTATAGCCTCTATCAAATAGCATTTAGACTCCTGAGATATCGTATACTTCTGTGATCACAGTCCTAGACAAACTTTTCAACATCAGGGTAGTACCATGCTGCCAAGCTATTTTCAGGGATATTTAGTTGTCAGTGGGTATCAGTCAATAGCAGACCAAAACCAAGCAAGGAACACATAATAGTGATGAGGAAAGAATGATATATGCATCTGCTTTGAAATTCTAACTCATTATTCTATATACTTGGTTAGTATGTGAACAATTTTGTTAGACATACAGAAGTTAACTAGCTAAATTGGTACACACTGATAACTGATCATTTGTTATAAAACCAGCGTGGCCTAAACATAATTTTGATTTATAATTGTATACATTTTTCACCAGATTTTACAGACTAGTTTTTGATTTTGTAATTATGTTTATATTGTACATGCAGCTTGTACTTGCAACACAAAATATCGCATATCTTTCAGAATTTGGAATTCACTACCTCATATTTTGATCAAGTTGAATAGCATAAGGTACACAAAAACGACATGTAGGCCCTAAACTGTATGCCCCCGCTGTCGCCATAAAATGTGTAGGAGAAAGCTACAGTTGCAAGAATTTCTGTTGTGCTGCACATCTTCCAGCTGACATAAAATGAGATAGAAAAAAGCAAGGTCATGGTTTACTTTTTGGTACATTCATATATGATATGAATTAAAGATTAAGTGATTATAAAATTGCCAAAGCTTTTGTGTGTTATTCACCAAGTTAATAAAGCATAAAATATGGCACATCATGTTATACTTTGAAGTATGGTCTTCACCAAAATACCAAATCCGATTCAATGAACAAATTATCAAATGTACCTTGCACTCAGCGTAAATCAGCAGTGTTAATATTTGAATATGCTAGAATAAGAACATCCCAACTCCATGGGCTGCCTTCTGTCAAGTTATGTAAAATATAAATGCATATAAATCTCAGAAATTGCTTTCAAATCACTAGAAAGCATTTTCATGTCTTTATCTCAATCATAGCCTCACATTTGACCTTGTAGTTGACTTTGTTAGACATTGTTAGATAATTTTCCTAGCATATAGTTGCAGAGAGGAGCTCATGGCGTTGGGATGTTCTTATTATGACTGTTTAATATAGCAATTATATACTGTAACAATTATCTAACAATGTCTAAAAAAGTAAACTACAAGGTCAAATATGACACTATGATTAGGATATTGACATGGAAATGCTATTTTAGTGATGAGAAAGCATTTTCAGAAATTTGTATGCATTTATATTTTATAATTATGATTAAACAGAAGGCAGCTATGGAGTTGGGATGTTCTTATTCTAGCGTATTCATTTGTCACAATTTTTTTACCAAATAAACATGATGATGCATAAGGCGTCAATCACTTAAAAGTATATGTGTACTACACGCTCCCATGGAAGACGCTCATATTTTTAATGACGGTTATTCCTATCAATTTCAAATATTAGTGCCTGCCCGGGAGCGTATAGTGAATACCGTAAACCAAATACTTATGTGATCAAGATCAAGGCATAAAAGACAATGTGAAAACATGTTTATGTTGTTCTTGGAAATTCCTCAATAATAAGTTTAATGAATAAAAACAAATAGCTTTCCATTTCAACAGGTATTATTTTAGTCAGTACATGCTATTTCTATTTTTGAATTTCCATTTTTGAATTTCCATAATAGCACTGTTCCTTATGTAAATCATTATTAACGTTCATGATAATTTGATCAGTTTTTGTATGATATATATACTTTAAGATGATACATAAGTCTATTAAGCAAAGTCATTTTTTAGCTTCTTAAGCCAAATATTTGGTCCATACTTAACATATATCATGCAGATTCCTCAGAGCACAAGCACTTTGATTTGTATAATTATGCCTTTTTATTTTACTAAATAATATGAACTATGTTATTATCGTAATTGTCACCTGATGATGCTCATGAGGTAAGTTGGCAAGCTTAATTCGCTTCATCATGCGCAAAAAAATAATCTTTTCACCGGCTGCAGAAGGAGGCTAATGTGATTTGATACTGGTCAAATTTTATGATTTGGCTTGAAATTGCATTTAAAAGCTAACATCAAAATTGTAAATGGTGATTGTAAACAAGGGTTGTTTTTTGCTCATGATAGAGTGAGAATTTCATTAGTTATAACTGCATCCATGTACCAACTTTGAGCAGAAAGGTATCAATTACAAATAATTATGATCAATTATAGGCTAAGCAATAATTTATTGGACAATGGAAACAAAAATCCAAAGTACAGGGCCTCATTGTTTTTAAATGCAACCCCTACCATGGATTTTTGTTTAAATTGTCCAATAAATTATTGTTTGGCCTATAATTAAGTCTGTGTCTATCAGCAGATGATAAGCAATGGATAGCAATCGACTCGGACTGCTCCATAAATGTAAAAAAACAAGAATAATGTGACTAATTTTTCTGTATAAAATGATCTACTGCTTAGTAGTATAAGTTTATTAATAGTTGATATTTGGATTTGATAATAGTATCATTGTCCGACTGTTCTGTAGTGATAATGCCATAGATTGTGTATGAAACAGTCAGAATAAATTTTTGCTCTTCTAACTGAACCAAATATTACTTTTTGCAACTGTTTTTTTTTAATGTAATGAATCAAGTGAAGTTGATTTATTTTTTCAAGATAACCATTTTTTTATTCCATGTTATCATACAAGAACGTAATTTTAACATCCTATTGTGCATATTACAGTAGAACTTCTTCTCTTAACCCCAAAACCCTTTTAACACAAATTTAATTTTCAAGTCCGTAGCACTGAATTTGTATGTAATTAATGGATAACACAAAGTTCTGATAACACAAACTAAAATGCGTGGCCCTACAGATTTTGTTTTAAAAGAGGTTCTACTGTATAAGGAAGAGAGATTTTTAAAAATCAAGACGACATTAGCTTAGGCTTACCTGGGGTAAGGTAAGCTGTCTAACACCCTGGTCACATAACCACTGGTTGCCGACCGGTGTCTGGTAATCCGAAGGAAACGGCAACACCGGTATGACATCGGTGAATGCTCACGAGCTCTAGCTATGCCAAGTCGGTTACCAGTCGGTCGCTATTAGACCATAACTGAACAGTGAAGACATATACAAATCGCATGGTTTTAACTCGGTATGCTTCCGGTGTCTCTTCGGCTCACGGACACCAACCGGGCACTGTCCGGTCATCGGTCGGTGTCCGCTGAAATCTACCTGTATGACGCCGTAAACACATCGTAACCTAGCCGCAAGGCTATGTAACCTGGGGTCGATTTCACTAACGTTAAAATGCATCGTTAACCCATCATAAGACCCAAACCCATCGTTAGCTAAAACCACCTCTTGACCCCACGCAATGTTAACAAAGGGTTCGGATTTTTCTAATGCATGTATCATATATCTTACGATGCGGTGAACACTTACGAAGGGTTTTCACGTCTTCGTGAAGTCTAGTTTTAGTTACGAGCTGAACCCTTCGTTAGCTACGATGCATCGTAATGTTAGTGAAATCGACCCCAGGGTATCCGTTGGGGTCGACAGGGCTGGTGAAGCTTTAAAAAATGTAAAAGTCACCATTTAAAAACTATCAACACGGATTTAACATCATATAATGAATTTACTATTTCCTTCAATAAGCAAAAACCCAGTAAATTTGGATAAATTCTTTATTTGGCCGGAGGGTGAACTGACGTCGCATCTCGTAAAAAGAGACCTGTCAAAAAGTATCAAGGATATTGAAGTGACTGTACTTACTTCAAAATAATATGCCAAATTGTGATTAAATTACAGTGTGTGTTAGTAATTTCAAGTGCTTTGGGGATTTTGGAAACATCTCAATCCTTCCAAATTCAAACAGATAATGCATGCTCAGTCATTTCTAGCCCCTTTGCTTATTAATGACAAGGTCGAATTTAAAAGTCATCGTCCTAGCAACATAATATAAACCGCAAATTATGAAGTAGTAATTCATAATCATGGAATTTTTCCAATACAAAAATCAATTTTTTTATATAACTGATAAATGTTGCAGAAAATGAGTTTATTGATTGAAACGATCTGGTTGAAAGTACAGATGCTTGAATTTATCTTCAGCAGTTGCCATAGTAACACAAAATGGCCACTTCCTAGAATTCCAGGTCAAGAAGCACAAATTAGTTATGGTTGAGACAGACAACAATTTAAATTATTGATATGTATTGAAGTTATTGTTTCAAAATTAATTAGTGAGCTAAAGTAGGTTGAATATATAAACTGATCAGATGATACTCATACAGTGACTTTGCATATGACACTTTAGAATTCCAATTTTCCAGTCCAGTTTAAGGTTGCATTGTTTTCTGCGCACAATAATTTTTCATATTTCTTGCAAACTTGTATGTAATTATATAGTCCCAAACCAAAATTTTATAGTTATTAACATCTAATCTATATAAGTCCCATATTTAAGCACTTCAAATATGCCTTTAAAGTTTTAAAGGCATATTTGATTACTAAATACAGAATGAAAAATTATTGATATAATATGCCTTTTTTTTTTTTATAGATAATGATTTTTTTAGAATTCTTGACTTCCAAACTACATTGGAACTTTCATAACACAGGCAGGTGATGCTAATCCTGGAACCAAGTATGCCTAAAGCTTGTTTCATAGTGTCTATCGTGGTGGTCGTACGACCAGCGTGACGTCAAAAAATTAAAGTGCGCACACCCGACCTCGTCGCATCAGAAATATTTTTGCAGCAAGCAGTAGAAGCCGATATATTGATTACCTTGTCGTGATGGTCGCAATGACACATTATTTTGAGTTTGAATAAATTCAACTTTTCTTGCGACAGACCATTGCATTGTGTCGTGCTACATATTACGGCAACTCAAAATTGCAAATGCTTGGTCGTCTGCTGCAACGACAGCTACTCTGAAACCACCTTAAAAGCTGTTGAAAATACAAAATGTATATAATTTAATAAACAGTCATCATACAGTGCACCAGATAACACCAATAATATCATCCCATCGTCAAGTATTCAACATGTGATCACCTGGTCCTGACTACATGCCTGAATACATAGGGCCATATTAGTCTTTTTGAGCTACCAAATATTTTGTGTAACAAGTCTTTGTTATCTTATAATCTAGTAATATAATTTCAATACATCTACTAATCAATAACGGATAATTTTCACGAAAAAGTGGACATGAGAAAAATATTGAAAAAAGGATGTAACTATTCAATGAAAAATGCTACTACCATATATTTGATATCAAAAGAAAGCTATTTTGAAGCTCTTCAAAATGAACCTAATTTTGAAGACTGAACAAAAATGTCTATGAAATTTCTTTAAAAAAACTAATTTTTGGTCAAATTTCTTGATTTTCATAATGAAAAGTAGTAATTTTTATTTATTTTGTTCAACCCATTCTCTTGGTTATTTACTTGGGTGTTATTGTTCTAAATGGCTTAAATAAGGATCAAATTTACACATGAGGTTGTATTTTTTGTTAATCCTGACCAGGCTTTACGGTTCAGTGCACCCAAAAATAAGCGCACAAATTGTCCTTCCGTAATCGTCCTTCGCATTTCGCATTGTTAAAACATACCCGTAGGGAATATTTTGAAGTGGAATGTGGCCAACTATTGCAGAAACACCAAGCAATGCATTCAGTAACTTTGAAATAAAATTTCTTCATAAATTTCATAAAAATTTTCAAAAATGTACCCAAGGTATACTCAACTAAATATGGAATTTTATCAAATTCAATTTTGGCAATGTATGTGTTTGAAATACAGAAAATTTCTGTGATTGTCCTTCCGTAACCGTGAAAATGCAAATCATTTGTGATATGTGTCCACATGTTTGCAACTCTTGACTTGATGTGAGAGCTCACATGCATTATTATATTGGGGCAATCTACATAAATCCAGATAAATGCGCATCTCCGTAAGCTGCTTTACAGTACACTGTGGATCTGCATCATGTAGATTGCCCCATTGTTTTTATTTCTAACTGACAGTGTTGTTAAAACTTTTCCAAAAAATACAAGATGACTGCACTAGAAATTTTTTTGACACAACTGCGGCATAGGCACAGCCATAATAGCACAAAATTTTAATACCATAAGCTGTAATTTCAGAATTGAGTAATTAAAGGTTTATATACATTGTGGATCAATTTACTGCCAAAGATGTGTCTATTGTTGACTTTTGCAGATCTCAGATTTGTAATGCTCTGTAATGGCAGTAATTTCAAATTCTATTGACTATGTATATTGTTACATTTTAAAATGCATTTATCAAACAACAAAACACACTTAAGCAAGACAAAGAAACCAAACAGGCTTTTAACACTTAGATGAACAAATATATCAAATGGATTTTTCAGATGATCATTTCGTCAAGGCTCTTAGTGATCAATCAAAGTAACAAAACATGGTGTTGCTCCAGCTTCTTGTAAGTATGTTAATGTAATGTTAAACAAATTGATGAATGCATATTCTTTCCATATCAAAACAAGTGCCCTGGACATGTGAGTGCTTTTATTAGACCACAATTGTGTGCAACTTGCTAATTTGCAATGTTTTTAATACTTCAGTAATAAGTTTCTATCAAGTTATAAGACAATCAAGACCAAACAAAGGTCAGGTGCCAACCATCCATCATGTTGAAGAATATACACAGCTCAATAAGGCCAAAATATACTTTATCCTAGCTTGCTTTGCACCAATGAGGTCCCAGGTTCGATTCCTTGGCCCGGTGACGTATATGCATTTGGTTATTTATAGTAAATGCTCGCTTTTGCAGGTTTTTCTCTGGAACTCCTGTCTACCTCCTGCATTCAAAAACTGAATTTAAAACATCTTAACATAAGCTTCCATTAACTTACTTGATACCAAGTACCAAGTTGGGTTTCCTTGGCAAAAGCCTAAACAAATTATCATTTTTTCAGTTACATACAAAGTGAGCATTTCATAATAAATCCCAAATTCTACATTGTGAGAATCATGAGATAATTTATAATGAATGTATATCGCATTTTTATGATCCATACAAATTAAGTATTAAATGCCTTATAAATAGTACTTCAAACCATTGTTTTGCACACAATTCAAGCACATTGCCCATAGTTTTTAGCCCTTTTCATGTTCATGATGCTCATGGCTCGGCTAGAGATGCCGGTGATGGGATGAACTTGTTTGAGAACTTTGTAGATGTGGATACCGTAGCTTTCCTTTCGTCGATGGTGTCTGCCTTTGTGGCCTGCAGCCCATGCAGCCTTCGCCATACCAGCTTTCTTAGCACCTTCACTGCTACCTTCGGCTGCCATGATGATCTCTCTCTAAGTTAGTGTGAGTGAGTCTGTAATATTTTGGGAGCAAAAATCTTCCCTATATCTAAACTGCTGAAAACGCACATGCCACTGTTCTATATCTTGCTAGATGCCTCTCCATTCTTTGTGTTGTTTAAAAACCCATATACTTTATATAGCATATAATTGGTAAGGATTAAAAGACCTCAAATGACCAAACACACAACTCCAAAATACATTTCTA
>JXSR01S046505.1:2177-20187 GCA_000969725.1 Ophiothrix spiculata
ACGCTCTATCCAGCAGTACAGGGACTCGCTCAATCGAGCGTACCGCTGCATGCAGCAGTACGCTCAATTGAGCGAGTGGCCCCGACTGAATTGTTATGTCAATGTTTAAGTACAGACTTAATCTCGATGTGATGTTTGATTGCAACATAAGTCTGACCGTCATTTAGTCAACATGAGTCGCCAGTTGTTAAAACGCACTTGAGACCTCAACACTGTACAAATTTCAGCAAATTTACAGAATTAACAAAGAATAAAATATACATTTTGGTTTGTTCAATTTAACTTTGCATGTGCACGCTTATTTTCAAAAGAGTCATTGTTACAAATAGAAATTAAACAACAACTGGTTGTCTTCTCCACTTAGCAGCATGCAAGTTTCAGTACTATATCAAGTATATAATGCATGTTAATCCTGAATAAACTGATGACATATCTAAATACTAAAATGCTGTTGGAATCGCGCAGTTTTTGTTATCAAGCTTTTAGGAAATAAGAATTGTGCTAATCCTTTGCGATTACAATTCAATATACTTGTATTGTTTGCTTTTCGTTAATAGAATGTGTTTTGAGAGGGATGGTAAAGATAACTCTATAAAATATAATGCAAACAGTTTTTTTATTTCGATTGACAAATGGAAAGTGATTTCGTACTAATTGCTGAGGTGAAAAGCTCATAAAAAGACGAATATGTTTACAAGAGACACATACTTAACATGGAAGAGAAATTCAAAAAAGCATTATGATGGGATGTTCATGTAACTATTAATAATATCGGTTGCTTAATATCAACAATTTTAGTGAATCATTTCCAATTCGTCATTTTTTTAATTCTCTGCTTTGGCGAACCATTTGCGATAATCTCCCGAATCATCTCAGATCAAACACTACTGTGGAACCACTACAAATGCTTCTCGCCCGATTCCCCCTTTTTAGCCAAATACACAAAATTAAAAAAAAAACCACCCAAAATTATTTGGCAAAAATTACCCATAAAATACTTAAAATCATCTTTTTAAATTTCAATGCATGTACACATTTCTCCCGATGCTCTCTCGATACTCTTCCGATGCATGGGTGATACACTCCCGATGCATCCGGAAAGCATCGGGTGCCAGGCCATTAGAAAATAATGGTCATTGATTATTCTCTTCGCAAATGCATCGTGAGTCCATTACCGATGCTTTCCCCATACTTTCACGATGTATTGACGATGTCTTGTTACTTCGGAAGAACGTTGCGAAAGGTTCACCTAACGACGTTGACCCGACATCGTGAAAGCATTGACGATGGACTTATTTGCGAAGAGATTAACCTTGGAGAGAGGTTAAAATACATCTGAACTGACCAAAAAAAATCAATTCTAGCTTTCCGATCACAATTTAAGAACTAACAACTATTGGTCTCACAATATAAATAATCACGTTTTTCTCCCTCTTTTTCCTCCCTTGCCTTTGGGTTCCTTTGTTTGTCCTGTTGTAGATTCGTTTACTTTTCAGTGTTCTTTGTGGAATTGTTTTTATTGTTACGTTCTTGTAATTTTCATGTTCCTATGTTAAACAGGGTATTGCTGTTTACAGACCTCCTTAGTCTTCCAGCTTTGTTCGCCATATGGTTTCTTTGTATTTTATATAGATATGCAGATATGTTCGTTGATTTGTTTGTTATTTTATAATGGAAATAACGATTTGAGATTTGTCAAGATGTATTCCCGATTACGGGACGACGTCGCGGTAGTCCTTTATTCAAAAACCTTTCACATGTAAACATTTTTGATTAAATAAAATGTTTTTTAATTGGGTATAGATTTTATGCAGAGACAATTTTAATTTTATTATCATGAAATCTTATCTTGGGTTTGATGCCCGGAATACAATAAAACTTACGCAAAACAAGTTCATTGACTCATGAACAGACATCGTAATTTGAATAGACTCAATAGGCTACAATAGTAAGACAGAGAGTAAAAATAATATCAAATTAATAGTAAATTATTGTAAATAGCAAATCATATGATTCAAGCAGCATTTCAAGACTGATTCTCTCCTGATATGCTTTCAGCTTGTCATAATGTATGTAGATGATGTCAATTACCAGAAGCTGTGGCGGTTTTTTGTTTTTATAATTATAATAGCATAGACTTTGCCATCAATATTCTTGCAAACACAATTGCTAGAGATTGGAAAGTGGTGTATTAATTGAACAGTAATAATGGTGTTTGCTTCGTCAGGTGCAGGTAGCTTTAAAGTAACAATAGTACAAAATTATTATTTTAAAATTTGAATGTAGAAATGCTGTTACAATTTTTTGTACTTTATGCGCAAAATAATTATATTCTTTTCAGTATTGCTATATATTCTATGTGTGGCGTACCGATATGATTGATTGTAGTTGCATTTAAACTACATTACGTCTATATTTTAATTATATTTTGCATTATGAAGATTATGCATTATGAAGACTGACACCTTCGATAGAAACACTCCCAAGAAGAAACAGAAAACTCGTGTACATTCAAACACAACAGACGGCAAATGAGGTTCGAAAAATAAAAAAGATATCTCCTGAATAACAATTTGAATTGTTTATCAATACAATTCAAAACATTACATACAAGAATGTTTTCCCTGTGGTAAATGCATTAATAATTCCCAAAACATCTACATTGCCAGGAAATATGATAGAAACAAGTTTGATAGCCTATGTGTGTAAGATGAGCAATGCATTAATGGGATGAATGCCATTTTTATTTGGAGATGACTAAATGGATCAAGATAGTCGAAATTACGTCGTTTTATCTCTGGGTGTTTCTTTAACCTCGGGTATCCGCAAACTAATTATCGGGATATCACAATTGCAGCCTACAAGGAAAATAAAATGATATCCAAATTGATATGGCATAGTATGTATACTTTGAAAGACACCTGGCACAACGACAAAACAAACCATGTTACGATATAGTTGTTATACAAATTCAAAACATTTCAATTATATTGGGATTGGTCTTTACTGCGATAACTCATTGTACGAGAAGCGACAAATGTATGTACGAGATTGTAAGCGAAAAAATGCAATAAACTTTTTGTCAATGTCTGCATTAATTCATTTTAAACATAGTAATAGTAATAAATGAAGAAAGTCAATATCATGCTCTAATTTAAGGCCAAATTATAGTCTTTAACAAGATAACGATCCAAATAGCAATAGAGTTTAAACAGTCTTTGATGAGATAGTGGAATATTTACCTCAATATTTCAATGTGAAGAAACAGATATCCTCGTCAGGAGAACTCATAAGATAAACTGGCATAGTTTTGCTTTCACAGTTTAAATGTGTTGACCTTTAGGTCGTATGAGAACATTATATTAAACTCTGCCAGTTCATCTTAGGAGTTCTCCAGCTTCTCCTGATGAGGATATGTGTTTCTTCACATCGGAATATTGTCTCATTGTGTTGAAACACTGCTTTAACTATATTTGCTGTTTATCAAACAACAAGTGCAAACATTCATTTGAAGATACCAAATGTTTGGTACCACAAGTTTTCGTTGTTACGAAGAGTTGTGGCATCACAGTGATGTAAACCATCAAATGTTTAACAATACATACAAAAAAGTATGGTACACTGATTTTTTCATCAACAAGCCTCCGTTATTATTCATGAATTGAAATTATATGTTATAATATTAAATAACAAAGACTTGTTGCACCACATATTTCCTAACTCATAAGAACTATGTCACAATAAAACACAATTAGTAAAAAAGCCTTGTTCAGAATTGTATACATCCTGTAATTTTTTTAATTTTACAGACTCTGTACAATTCAAATACAGTAGATCTGTCAAAATGCTTTATAAGTTATCTCACTAACAGACAAAGGCTTTAGTTTACAATAGCTTACACGATTGTGATTGACAAAAGAGGTATCGAATTAATCCTACCGCACAAAAGAAACCTGTCAATCAAAGTATGGGATAGGCTATTGTCTCATACAAAAGCAAAATAGCCGTTGCTTTTTGCGTTTGCTATTTGATTGTTACTGATTACAAACTCTCAAGTGAAGATTATCTATATTTATTGACTTCAGTAAGAATCAGTAACAAAATATTTAACAAAAGCTTACAAACTGCATTATTATCTATTTACAAATCATATGAACTACTGTATTTCTGGTCCTTTATTATTTTATTGTTGGATCACTTTTTATGATTAAAGGGTTTTCTAAAATCAGATACATTGTCCGTTAGATGTACGGAGCTAAAATTCCGTAAGGTAGCTGTAGTTGCATGATTTTCACGTATCTCACCTAGCATCACAATGAAAATTGTTATTACAGATCTAAAGTGATCTTTGGGGACTTCACGCAGCCTGGAGGCCTTTGAAATGGTCTTGTTATTCTTTCTTCTTCACATCAAAGATTATTTGAATTATTCACTAGTTCTATGAAATACCGCTCTATCTAACAAGTTTTCTTTAAAAAGCAATTTCCTTGCCCATTTTCTGTCATATTGTCTCTTTTCAAGTGTTTTCTTTTATTAAGGCATTGAAGATGAGTAGTGTTGCACTGTTGTTGATCCACAGCCGCAAGCTATTCTTGATATCTTTATAGCTTCCATAAATTTTATTGTGAAGGTTTTATTACATACATGAACATCTTTGATTACTATTGATGATACCAGCGAATCAAGCCTTGAGATGGTCAAATAATGCTATATTAATGTTCAAAATGCTGCAAGTGTTTTATTGATTGATATATTTTTCATTTTTTCATTATATCATTTCTTCATGGTGGAAATAGTCACCATCACGCATAATGAAGAGATTTATACGTGTCGGTTGAAGACATCAAAATAAAGTTAATACGTTTCTACGACACTCACCATTTAATATTTTGTAATATTTTCAGAGCAACCCTTCTCTGTCCTCAGCGGTTGTTGGCTGAATGATGACTGATGAATCCTCTACTACCGGACGTAGGTGGCGTCCTAATAATAATATTACGAAATATTAAATGGTGAGTGTCGTTAAAACGTATTAACTTTATTATGATCATGCATAATGTTTATGAAGCTGAAATTATATTCAACATAACTATACATTTGCTACTGGCAACTTCTCCGTTGTATTTCAACCATTATGACAATGATTTCTAAACTATTTTGCGATTTTGCAGTTTGTGTGCCTAGTCTTTAATGATTATAATTTTTAACAGAAGCGACTTGTCGGCAACCTAAAGACTGACGGTAAATGGAAGCTTTATTTTGCTTTTTTCAATTATTGCTGAGGTTCTACATTAACCGACTACTAAACTAACCCATTCATCATGTACAAATTACGCATCATACAGCGTCGAACGATGTACAAAATTAACTTTTCATCAAATATCAGCATGTTAAGTATGTAGCCAACTCGTGATCCAATTTGATTTTCCACTGAATCAGCAGGATGATAATTTCGAATATTTAAGAACATTGCATCCACCTTTCCTACTGTTTATGTGCAGGGTGTTGTCATGCGTATTTAAATATTAGTTAAAAATACTATAGCTTTCAGCTTTTTAGAACTGTTGTCTTTACCCATTTGGATATAATTATTATATATTAATTCATAATTAGAGACTAAAAGATAAGATTTATTGTTTTGCCGGTCATCAAATCACTTTATTCACAATATCATACATAAATCTATCGTCTGGGCGTACATTATTTTTGTCATAAGGGCACCCCTTCGGATACACCCAGTACTCAAGTCAAACATTTGAGACATTTTAAGATCAAGAAATAAATAAATTATTTGCCAAAAACAATCGTCAACTTTATTGGAAAAACGTACACTCCTATTCAAACATAAAACGATCCAATTCAAGTAAAGAATTGCGCGTTAGATGTGTGCGAATATCGAAACCACGCGAGCCGTTTTTAAACGCGCGGGTCCACTGCGCGCAACACTTATGCGCTGTCATATATTGTGTCATAATGGATAGCCAATTATTTCTTATAACGAAATGAATTCACATTCGATGACTAGAAACAAAGTCCCCTCTTTTAGGTCCTTCAAATTGTTTATGATGATAATCTATATAATGGTGTGGTATCTTCAGGAACCACATCAATAAATAGCTTTGATGCTGGGTGCATCAGTTCTGGCAAATGCAGGAATGCCAACTTTCCCCTTTAAAAGTGACCCCCATTTTCATTGTAGAGTTTAAAAAGGTGTTAAAATTGTTTGTTGTAATGAAATTTGATCTTTGAAAGGATCACTTTTGTTGAAACTTAGAGGTATTTTAAAGGTTTTGTATTAAGGGGGCCTAAAGCAATTTTCCACTCGCACAGGCGGGTGCAAATAACCATGCGCATTTTCAACGGCCAGTTGCGCGAAAGATCAGTTAAGTGGTCACATGATGCTTTTGCATATTTTTTGAAGAGGTAAGATCTTTATCTTTCAAATAAGACCACGCTTGGGGTAACCAGTCGCTTTATAAGCGAGGAAATGACCTTCGATGCAGCATACATTTGAGAGAATATTATTGTTATATATGTATTAAGTAGTGAAGTATCATAAACGGATATGAAGGTGGGATGATATCTATCAATATATGACATACATAACTGACAAGAAAACTTCTAAGAAAAACCATTTAATAAAGTATCACACAGTTCTCACTACCACTATATGGCAGATTCATATATGCTTTAAGGGTATTCCTTAAAAGGATAATATATAATCTTATTATGGTATGCGGGCTTTTATAGTACTTTAATCTTTTAAGTACGTCATTTAAGATGAATCGCTGGTAATTGACATCGGATAATACTAACGTTGAGATGGGCATGGTTTGATGACTTTGTGAAAAAAATCCTTACATATATGCAGGTATGTATCATTGCATCGAGACAAGGTGAAGATATACAGCTTTCCAGACAGTATTGAAGCGTGAATTATAACTGTCTTGTGTTTCATTTGTATTCAAGAGATATGTCAATTTAGGCCTGTTATTTACTTGTCGTACAAACAGTCAACAAAATCTGAAACCAAACTAAAGAAGTTGCTTCATGTATATAATGAGCTCTTCTTGTTGTTTTTCAAGTGAGAATATTGAGAAAAAATGTCTGCAATGAAAATTCTTCCAGTCTCTTGAATACTAGTAACATAAACATAATGATTGACAAGTCAATAGAACTGATGAGTCAAAAGATGAGTTTAAAAGCCCTCTTTTGAAAGATATTTAGATTTACCGTTTTCTGATAGATTTACTTAACTTAAGATAATCTTAATTCCTCTCTTATATCAACATGTTTTGTAAACAGGACGAAAAGTGAAGAGTGTTTTCCCCAAAGTCACATAGTCTAATTACTGCTGGTATAATGAAATGCAGGTTCCGTGTGACTGAGTGTACTAGCTACTCTTCAACTGTGTAGAATGTACTGGTACATGTGTAATCAATAAATCATTGATTGCAACTTATTCCGTGTAGTTCATTTAGACCCGGACTCCTGGTTATGGGAGAAACTCAGTCTCATTACACCGGCATGCAAGATTTTAAACAAAACTCATGTAACATAAAAGACCCAAGACAAGACCACTGTTCCAATAAAATGAAAGTTCAATTGCTTTTGGCATTGCAATCATATCCCACAGACATATTAAACTGATTTAGACATTCGTTGGCCGATATAGTCTGAACGTAGCATCATTCAATCAGACGGGTATCCTTTGTCTTGAATAATGTAATTATTTTCGGTATCCACATGGGGCGAAAATTGAAAGATGATTACTACAGGGTGGATCAAAAATCTTAGAACCCAAGTTCAAGGTCACGTTTTAGACAGTTATTGTACCTCAATCAACTTGAATTTACACAGGAATTATTGTTGATACCTTTTAAACAAACCCTGAAAGTTTTATGCAATTTGCATCATTAGGTCTTAAGATGCAGCTCGTTATGTAAACCGTCCTTCAAAGTGGCTTGTCCACGAAAGCTTTCCTTAGTTTTTGTCTTCAATCTGTTCCCCTTGATCTGCACCGTATTTGGTTCCACATGTGTTGTACTGCAAGTTAAATTACGCATGTTTATCTGATGAAAGTGATTGATCGTCAATTTTGAATTGAATGATGTACAAGAACATAGCTTCAGATAATGGAGCCCCAGTTTCAGTAATGGCGCAGTTCAGATTACTGGTTCATAGAAGAGGCCTCTGAACTCCATGTCACGTAATTTTAATTTTTGTTTGTTTGCTTTTTGTAGCTTTTGTCTTCTTCGGTAGAATGTTTTCCAACAGAGTGGTTAGACTTGGTCACTCAATCGTTGTCAGATAGATTTCTGGTCCTTAGGTGCTGTAAAGTGACGAGATTACATTCAAAGATCAGCTAGGAAAATGCCTTCAATTCAAGCAGGGAACGCCCGTAACACAACATGCAGTGCAATACGTGCAGGTTAGAATACTTAAATTGATTAAACATCAATGTTGTGTAATCCATTGAAGGGTTTAAGTCAGAAGGAGAGAGAGAGAAGCAATCGTGGACAAGCCACTTTGAAGCAATATTTTAATAATGGGCTGTATCTTAAAAACCAATGATCAAAAATGCATCAAAAAATGCAGGAATGGTTTAAAACCTATCCCTCATGATGCCTTAGCCAACGGAAGGTGATAGAGGTACAATTGCTTAGTAAAAAATGACTTTGAACTTGGGTTTTGAGTTTTTTGAACCACCCTGTATAATGAAATTGAAGTACGTATATGGTGAAATCAAAGATAGTTTATAATTATACAGAAAATGCCCTCTTCTGGTTGTGATAGAATCAACAACATCTTTGATATAAAAAAAAATGGAAATAATTAGATTAAACATATCCAAATAACTAAACATTCCAATAAAAAAGATCTAAAAAACTTACGTACAAGTAATGTTTCTATTAAATTCAGCACACAACATTTACGTATCTTCAAATGCAATGAAATTGAAAGATACGCGTTTTTACTGCCAGAGTAATTAATTTCCACACAGCTTGTTATTCGAGGGAATCTACTGTTAAAAGAAAAGAACAAAAATTATGCTAAGCTTGCCCATTACCTCCCTGAAAACTTTTATCATCCCAGTGATGAAGATGACTACCCTTGTCTGTATCAAAAGAACTATAGACTGTCAAAGTCCCTTTAATTTCAAAGATGCTTGCTGATGGATCACATCGCAGTCCATTTAACTCAATTTTCCATGACTCAGGGGTCTGTGTTTGGCCCCTTGTTACTTTAATCTACATTCTTCAACTCGATAGCACCATTTTTAATATCAGTTTCGCATTTCATATTTACACAATACACAGATTACCTGTATTGTATACTATTTTTTTCAACTTCAGCTGATGGTGTGAGTCTTGCTGTATAACTTCGAAAACATTGCCAGCAAAATACAAAACTAAATATCATTAAACTCTCCAAAACTTAAAACTACATTGATGTCATTGTATTCTATCGATGTCTAAATATAGACATAATTTCGATGTGATGTTTGATTGCAACATTAGTCTAAAAACCCACTTGAGACCTCAACACTGTAAAAAATTCAGCAAATTCACAGAAGTTACAAAGAATAAAATATATATTTTGGTTTGTTCTATTTAATTTTGCATGTGCACGCTTATTTTCAAAAGAGTCATTGTTACAAATAGAAATTAAACAACAACTGGTTGTCTTCTCCGCTTAGCAGCATGTAAGTTTCAGTACTATATCAAGTATTTAATGCATTTTATTCCTGAATAAACTGATGACATATCTAAATACTAAAATGCTGTTGGAATCACACAGTTTTTGTTATCAAGCTTTTATGAAATAAGAATGGTGCTGATCCTTTGCGATTACTATTCAATATACTTGTGTTGTTTGCTTTTCGTTAATAGAATGTGTTTTGAGAGGGATGGTAAAGATAACTCTGAAATATAATGCAAAAAGTTTTTTATTTCGATTGACAAATGGAAAGTGATTTCGTACTAATTGCTGAGGTGAAAAGCTCATAAAGAGACGAATATGTTTACAAGAGACACATACTTAACATGGAAAAGAAATTCAAAGAAGCATTATGATGGGATGTACATATAATGTAACTATTAAGGATAGATAATAATAACATCGGTTGCTTAATAATAAATAAATAAATACTGGGGATGCGCTATGCCTCCCATATTTGTAATTTCACTCGGCCTCTGCACACTTTACAGGTGTTCGCTGACCACTGTGGCCCAAGTAAGCTGCATTCTACACCAAGCATCATTTAAGGTTCTGCGGCAACCTCTAGGAGCGCTGAACCTGATCAGCCCACATACGCACCATCGCTGCCCGGATCAGCTCCCTGAGTTTTGTACGGGTTTCCACGAGACAATTAGCAGTTAGTTCCTTGTCCAAGGGAATTTCAAGCACACTCAACTGAAGGCACTAGCGGCGTTCGAACTCGGAACCTTCCGCTCCGCAAGCAAGCGCCTTACCGATTGAGCTGACTTAATATCAACCATTTTAGTGAATCATTTCCAATTCGTCATTTTTTTAATTCTCTGCTTTGGCGAACCATTTGCGATGTTCTCTCGAAGCATCTCAGATCAAACATTACTGTGGAATCACTACAAATGCTTATCGCCCGATCTCCAAATACCCAAAATAATAACGACAATTTCAAAAAAAAAAAAAAATCGCCCATAAAATACTTAAAATCATAATTTTTATATTTTAAAGCATGTACACATTTCTCCCGATGCATCGGCGATTCACTCCCGATGCATCCGGAAAGCATCACGAAAGCATCGGGTGCCAGACCATAGAAAACAATGGTCATTAATTATTCTCTTTGCAAATGCATCGTGAATCCATTACCGATGCTTTCCCATACTTTCACGATGTCTTGACAATGTCTTGTTACTTAAGAACGTCGCGAAAGGTTCACCTAACTACGTTGACCCGACATCGTGAAAGCATCGACGATGGACTCATTTGCGAAGAGATTAACCTTGGAGAGATGCAACATCTGAACCAAAAAAAATCAATGCTAGCTTTGAAATTACTCTACATGCACTTACGACTTTTTCCATTATTTTTTTTCCTTTCCGTTCACAATTTAAGAAATAACAACTATTAGTCTCATAAATTATTACTTTTTTTCTCCCTCTTTTTCCTCCCGTGCCTTTGGGTTCCTTTGCTTGTCTTGTTGTAGATCCAGTTTCTTTTCAGTGTTCTTTATGGACTTATTTTTATTGTCATGTTCTTGTAATTTCCATGTTCCTATGTTACACAGGCATTGCTGTTTACAAACCTCGTTAGTCTTCCAGCATTGTTCTCCATAGTCCTTTATCTAAAACTTTTCACATGTAAACATTTTAGATTAAATAAAATGTTTTTTAATTGCGGCTATAGTTTATGCAGAGACGATTTTTATTTTATTATCATGAAATCTTATCGTGGATTTGATGCCCGAATTACAATAAGACTTAACGCAAAGCAAGTTCATTGACTTATGAACAAGACATCGTAATTTGAATAGACTCAATAGGCTACAATAGTAAGACGGAGAGTAAAAATATATCAAATTAATAGTAAATTATGTGTAAATAGCAAATCATATAATTCTAGCAGTATTTCAAGACTCATTCTCTCCTGATATGCTTTCAGCTTGTCATAATGTATGTAGATGAAGTCAATTACCAGAGGCTGCGGCGTTTTTTTGTTTTGATAATTAAAGCATAGACTTTGCCATCAATATTCTTGCAAACACAATAGATTGGAAAGTGGTGTATTAATTGAACAGTAATAATGGTATTTGGTTCGTCAGGTGCAGCTAGCTTTAAAGTAACAATAGTACAAAAATTTTATTTTATAATTTGAATGTAGAAATGCTGTTACCATTTCATGTACTTTATGCGCAAGATAATTATGTTTTTTTCAGTATTGCTATTTATTCTATGTGTGGCGTACCGATTATGATTGATTCTTAGTCACTGAGTGCGATTTTACTTCCTAATAAGGAATTTTGGCCATCCATTATGAGACGATGCGTTCAGCGTGAAACGCAGTTGAGCCGCGCGTTCAAAATCACGGCGCAATGCAGGTATACGCACACATCCGGCGCGAACAGCTTTACTGGGTTTGGAATATTTCATGTTTGAATAGGGGTGTACGTTTTTCCAATGATCATATGATGATAATGTTTATAGTTTTTGGCAATAATTTACATCGTTTTTGGTTTATGAATGACTAAAATTTGTGACTGAGAATAAAAGATGGCGATTTATTGTTTTGCCTGTCATCTATCGTCTCATAATGGATGGCCGTACATTGTTTTTTCGTAATGGGCAACCCCTGCTGGGACACCCATTACTCAAAATAATGTACGCCCATCCATTATGAGACGATAGATGACAGGCAAAACAATAAATCGCCATCTTTTATTCTCTAATTGTAGTTGAATTTAAACTACATTACGTCTCTATTTTAATTATATTTTGCATTATGAAGATTATGCATTATGAAGACTGACACCTTCGATAGAAACACTCCCAAGAAGAAACAGAAAACTCGTGTACATTCAAACACAACAGACGGCAAATGAGGTTCGAAAAATAAAAAGAGATAACTCCTGCAAAACAATTTGAAGTGTTTATCAATACAATTCAAAACATTACATACAAGAATGTTTTCCCTGTGGTAAATGCATTGCCAGGAAATATGATGGGAACAAATTTGATAGCCTATGTGTGTAAGATGAGCAATGCATTAATGGGATGAATGCCATTTTTATTTGGAGATGACTAAATGGATCAAGATAGTCGAAATTACATCGTGGTATCTTTGGGTGTTTCTTTAACCTCGGATATCCATAAATTAGATTATCGGGATATCAAATTAGCAGCCTGCAAGGAAAATAAAATGATATCCAAATTGATATGGCATAGTATGTATACTTTGAAAGACACCTGGCACAACGACAAACCAAAACCATGTTACGATATAGTTGTTCCACAAATTCAAAACATTTCAATTATATTTTGTACGCAAGGGATTTGTTTTTGCTGCGATAACTCATTGTACGAGAAGCGACAAAGGTATGTACGCGAAAACGTAATGGCAATGTCCACATAATAATACTTATCAATGAGGAAAATCAATCATGAGATGCAATAATAACTATAGTGTTAACAAGATAATGTACCAAATAGCAATATATTTGAAACATTCTTTAAACACATTAAGATAGTGGAATATTTACCTCAATATTTCGATGTGAAGAAACACACATCCTCGTCAGGCGAACTCACAAGATAAACTGGCGGAGTTTGCTCTCACAGTTTACCTTTGTTGACATTTAGGTCGTATGGGAGCATTATATAAAGTAGGTAGTTTAACCGTGAGAGCAAACTCTGCCAGTTCTCCTAATAAGTTCTCCTGATGGGGATATGTTTTTCTTTACATCGAAACATTAAGGTAAATATTCTACTACCTCATTGTTTTGAAAGACTGCTTAAACTATATTTGCTGTTTAAATCAAAAAAGTATGGTGCACTGATTTTTCATCAACAAGCCTCCGTTATTATTAATGCATTGAAATTATATATAACAGTATTAGATTAAAAAAAAACCTTGTTGCACAAAATAATTCCTAACTCAAAAGAACTTTGTCACAATAAAACACAATTAGAATTAGTATTTCACGTCGTTAAAATTACGAAATTGTAACAAGAGAGCAATAATACCTATCAAAAGAGCAAAGTTTGTAAAGATTGTGATCTAATTCAAGAAACTGTGAAAAAGCCTTGGTCAGAATCATATACATCCTGTTATTAGCTAGATTTGCGCAAACTGTCGTCCGGTCAAACTGAACGGAAAACAGCCTCATAATCTTTTGTTATTCATGAATATCGCATGGGTAACTCATGAATACCAAAAGAATTTACGTTCGGTTTGACCGAACGACAGTTTGCGCAACCTATCCATTTTTGTCATTTGACCAACTCTACATGTACAATTCAAATACAGTAGATCTGTCCACATGCTTTGTAAGGTATCTCATTTTCAGATAATAGCTTTACTTTACAATAGCTTACAAGATTAAGATTGACAAACGAAGTATCGAATTAATCTTACCGCACAAAAGAAACCTGTTAATCAAAGTATGGGATAGGCTATTGTCTCATACAAAAGCAAAATGGCCGTTGCTTTTTGCGTTTGCTATTGGATTGTTATTGATTACAAACTCTCAAGTGAAGATTATCTATACTTATTGACTCCAGTAAGAATCAGAAACAAAATATATATTTACAAACTGCATTATTATGTATTTACAAATCATATGAACTAGGCTACTGTATTTCTAGTCCTTTATTATTATTTTTTGATCAATTTTGTATGATAAAAGGGTTTTCTAAAATCAGAAACATTGTCCGTTAGATACAAGGAGCTAAAAATTCCGTGAGGTAGCTAGTAGTTGCATGATTTTCACGTATCTCACCTAGCATCCCAATGAAAATTGTTATTACAGATCCAAAGTGATCTTTGGGGACTTCACGCAGCCTGGAGGCCTTTGAAATTTTCTTGTTATTCTTTCTTCTTCACATCAAAGATTATTTGAATTATTCACAAGTTCTATGAAATAACGCTCTATCTAACAAGTTTTCTTTAAAAAGCAATTTCTTTGAATTCTTTGCCCAATTTTCAGTCATATTGTCTGTTTTCAAGTGCTTTCTTTTATCAAGGCATAGAAGATGAGTAGTGCTGCACTGTTGTTGATCCACAGCCGCAAGCTATTCTTGATATCTAGCTTCCATAAATTTTATTGCGAAGGTTCTATGACATACATGAACATCTTTGATTGCTTTTGATTATACAAGCGAATCATTCATTATATCATTTCTTCATGGTGTAAATAGTCACCATCACGCATAATGTTTATAAAGCTGAAATGATATTCAATATAACTATACATTTTCTACTGGCAACTTATCCGTTGTATCCGTTTCCACAATCATTATGACAAGGATTTCTAAACTATTTTGCGATTTTGCAGTTTGTGTGACTAGACATTAATGATTATAACTTTTAACAAAAGCGACTTGTCGGCAACCTAAAGACTGACGGGAAATTGAATCTTTATTCTTGCTTCTTTCAAATTTTGCTGAGATTCTACATTAACCGATTACTAAACTTACTCATTCAACATGTACAAATTACGCACCATACAGCGTCGAACGATGTACAAAATTAACTTTTCATCAAATATCAGCATGTTAAGTATGTACCCAATCCAGAATCCAATTTGATTTGCCACTGAAACAGCAGGATGATAACGATATTATTATAATCATATCTTACTTAAATACATTCTTGAATATTTAAGAACATTGCATCAACCTTTCCTACTGTTGTGACTATTCATGTGCATGCTGTTGTCATGTGTTTTCAAATCTGAGTTAAAAATATTATAACTTCCAGCTTTTTCAGAACTGCTGTGTTTGCCCATTTCGATGTTGATATGTGATTTTTTTTACAGAATTTACATAGTGATGATAATAAACAGGTAAAAAACAAAGTCCCCTCTTTGGACACTTTAAATTGTTTCAGAATGTGATATGTAGGCTGACGTATTGCAGATTATATGTGCAATACACTTCCCCTGATACTCTCCTGTTATCATTTTAATGAAGTCGCATTTTCTAGCATAGCATAAGCTTATAAAAATTAATGAAATTGTAAGAAATCTTTGAAAAATTTCAAGTGGTAAGTAAACATTATTCAAATGATTTTCTTTCCACCTCTGTGGATAAAAGAGAAAAAGGCTTGTTTATAGCTGAATAAAAATCAGTCACATTTTTATGATTGTTCTCTCAGTTCAGTGCATTTTCCTTAAACATATGTTAAATGTTCAAAACGTAAATATTGAGTTATATCAAAAACAAAAGTCTTCTAAAAAACTGTCTGAACAAAGAGAATATTTTCTCCTATTTGTTGTTACTTGAACCTTTGTCAATAAGAAGTTTTGTTTAATGAGATTTGCCAAAGTATACTTTTTCTGCTTCCTTACGATATACGATATTAAGAGGAACATGATAGAATGGGTTTTTAACAAGATTTGACCAATTTTGAAATTTGACCCCAACATATAGACTTTGATCACTCCTGCACGGCCCCATTCAAGAGATTGATGTGTTATCCCAAGGATGTCACTTATGGATCAAGGACCCCATCTAATAGGAACACAATAAGTAGCTCACTGCTGCAGTTTTCCTCCCAATATGGGGTTTCGTTCTCTAGGTAAACTTAATCTAAGCAGACATGTGTTTCTATTGTAATCAAAACGGACATTTTCCATTGACTGAAAATGCTAATATAATTTGATTGCATCGCATTTTTGAATGAAAATGTTGAGGCTGTTTCGGACCTCATAGTTGTACCCGAAAAAAAAACACCTTCACAATCTTTGCTTGTAAAGTTCTTGGTTTTTCTGGAGAGTCCAAAATATAAAGGTGTCTTTCCAAATCCATGAAAAAATACTTTGAAAAATTAAAGTTGGTTTCATTTCAATCGATAATCAAGAACAGAAGTTGGGCTTTAGCAATATTCGGATGCAGATTTCACGATTTTATAGATTTTTCGAGAATGAAGTGCTATCTTTTCCTGAAAAACGAAAAAAAAAAATCCGATGGAAGAATAAAGCAAATTGGGTTAATTTTCTAAGGAAATAGGATAAGATATATGCACCAAATTATTTGATATACAGACTGCTGATTGAAATGAAATGAACAGTACCTAAAAGTTCATTTAATGGATTACAACTTTCAACATTTACATACTTTCTGTCCATCTGTTTAACCAACGAAAATTACTTGCAAAGATTGAAATGTTTTTCTAAGAAACTTGGTACATTGATCAGTTTTGAATGGTTAATATTTTAGTACTATTTTAATGATTCTCTATTTGCTGTCGAAGTGATAAAGTAATAGTCTAAACACAAGCAAAATATTGTAATTTAACACCTGTTTAATCTCACTTCAGTATTTTATGCCCCATTGCGCAACACACGTGGTCGATTTGGCGTTAAAATATATGATTCTTAGGTCTGTATGTTCAACAAAATTTAAGAGTTAGAACGGGTTTAAAGTTAGACCTGGTTTAAATGAAATTTTGTATCACATATTAATATGTTTTCCTCAGCCAATATTGTCATATTTTGTGTTGTTTGTAAGATTTTACCTGAATCTTTAATTTTGAAACTTGTTGCAGTTCAAAAAAGCTACAAAAGGTTCTTTTATGGCAGAAGAAATTTTGAATTAGACCTGGTCTAACTTTAGGGCCTTAGAGCTTTAAAATTGGTTGATGCATTTAGCACAATTGATGAACGTAATATTATACATGTTAAATGTAAAGTGTCGTTGAAGCGGGAAAAATAAATGTTATTGATAAGGTGACAATGGATTATTTCACACCTCAGTATGAAGTTCTCTCACATGACTATGCATTTCTTGTAGTACATCTTATTATCATATCACAACGTTGCCTTTTAAATTAGTCTGCATAGGTCTTAATTTTTTTTCTGTTGACGGGGTTATGAAGCGTCATTATCTTTGTTGTTTCGAACCTTTTCTGCTATATATTTCCATGCATATTATCTGTGACAAAAATATAAAGCAATGACAAATATTGAAATGAATACGAAACGAATGGATAGGATTTCATCTTAGTACCCACACATTATTATCGGGAGAGATATCTTGTCATGCATCACGTTAAAAAAACAATTTCTGCTCTAAACTACTGGAGCTCAACTGTTTGAAGCCATTTAATAAGGAGACCTGATAATTTGCATTATTTGATTAGCATTTCAAATTTCCGTATAAGGGGTTTGCCGTGTTAGGTTACTATACGCCGGGGAAGTAGTGACGTCTTAATGTATGTAAATCACCCAACACGTGCGTTTTGGACCCAAACAAATGATCATGTCCACTAATCATACGTATTAACACAATAGGCACACGTAAACATA
>JXSR01S046505.1:21513-32490 GCA_000969725.1 Ophiothrix spiculata
GGTTATCCTTGGCCATCAGCCTAAAAAACTCTTTCTTTCTTTCTATATATATTTAATTCTCTGGCGCCACATTACTTTGTCAGTAATAAAAATCAGGTTTATATTTTAGGTTTTCTAAAACCATAAAACAATTGCACTGTTACAAAACAATGTTCGTTTGTGCCTCATCTTTTTTTTTATTTCATCAATCATCTGATTTTGATTCACAACACGGCGTCACATAAACCGGAAATCATTAAACCCTTTTCTTGTTTCTCCTATTATGCATGTGTTTCACCATTGAGTTGTAAAAATACCATCGCACGGCTCACTGCAAAATATTTAATTTGCTGACTTTCGAATTTATTTTCAACTTAAACTGTGACCTTTTTTGAGGTGCAGTAAAACAAATACAACATAGTTTATTTCAGCGAAGTATTGCTGGATGATCGAGACTTCCTCTTCCTCCCGAGGTGCAAGTCTTGATCATCCAACACCAAGGAAGCAGTATTTTGCAATATTTCCCTCAACCCCTCAAACCATGCTGTATTGTATAATATTACCTGTTTCTAAAATCCGTATTACTTCGTTGGCGTCATTTTATAAAGGCAGTTTTGCTAAATTTATGATTATTCCCGTTTGTGCTTACGCAATACTGAGAAAAAAGAGAGAACGATATCATAGGCATCACATTCTTTAGTTGATGATTTGATATATTTCATTCAGAGAATGGTTTCTTTATCAGATCAATTATATTCTACACGCGGATTTCCATTTATTAAACAACAAGGCTTTGTAAATGAGGATCATCTAATTACAAGAGATCTTAAATTACCCAATTAATTAGAACCCAGGACTTTGAAAACAACGTTTACATTACCTGAATTGTTTTTATCTTTTGAAACAAGGCCTCATTTTTCATTAAGATTTGTTTAATACACCCGAAGCATTGCATCAAAAACTCAATTAGGTATAATTGGAAAACATTGTTTCATAATAAAAAAACATTGTGTAGAGTTGAATAAAATTATCTTTATTAGTTTTCAAAACATCCCTTTTCCGATCCCCATCCTATATCCGTGGCGTATCTAGGGGTGGGGGAAGTGAGCTATTTGTCAACCCTTCAAAAGGTTTAAAGAGAAATTTTGAAGGCAATGCAGAAAAATAGGGTCAAAGAAAATGAAATAAAATAAGGAAAAGTGAAGTTGTGGTATTAAAAACAGATATTTTCTTTTGGTGAATGCAATTAAGTAGTAGTTATGAAATGTTACATGTGTTTTAATAATGTACTTTAAGTGCAAGACTTTTTTTCTTTTTTCCTCCTCCTCCCCCTCCTCCTCTTGCTCCACCTCCTGCTCCTGCTACATCTCCTCTTGCTCCTCCTCCTCCTCCTGCTCCTCCCCCTCCTGCTCCTCCTGCTCCTCCTGCTCCTCCTCCTCCTCCTCCTCCTCATACATGAATTACAGTATTCACGAAAATTGACCAAAGCATTACAAGTTGTCTTTATTTTAGTACAATGTGTGTTTTTCATTTCTTTCCAAGAACTCAGTATATACACAAAACAGGCAAAATAAAAATGTCCATTATCTAAGCAATCTATACAGAATATATCAATCTATTCATCCGTGTTCGTTTCTGAAAGTATTCTCACTGGATCAATGTTTGAGACTTATCCTCTATCCAGACGCTTTTCGCTGCCGAATATTATAGTGGATTGCTCTGGGTGTTGGCCTCTTCGCAGCATTTTGAATCAAAAAAAGCATTAACTTGTTGCCTTAATTAAAAAAGATGTGTGTTTTTATGAAACTTTTGCCATTGGTCCACGCTGCTCATTAGTAAACTGTGGAAAAGTCATATTGAACAGCTCCGCCAAGGACTTATCCAAACCAAGCAATTGTGCTACAAACAGGGTTCCCGTTCTTCAACCAAAAAAACAAAAATCAAATCCCTTGACCTTAGTAACAAAATCTCTCAAAAGCTACCTTTATTATAATCCTCTATTGAATGCAAGCGGTAATGATGGTTCATGTCATGCATGAGCATATGCACACGGCGATGGCTTCAAAATATTATTTTTATGCAAATACAAAATATACTTTAATTGAGGTAACATGATATTTGATTTGGTTGATTTTTATGAAAGTTTTTTTTAAAACTCCAGCGTAATTCAAAAGCATTTCTCAAAGATTTGTATGAAAGGGTAAAACAGGGCATTGAAAGTAAATCAAGTTCTTCTTGGCAAACCGTGTATAGCCTAAGTTGAAAATAAACGAACGAGATTAACCAAAGGTAAAAACAACGTAAACATAAGTAAACATTATAATTTAAGGTAGCCTTGTTCATGCATTGCATTCTATTACTTCTACCACAAACGAAACAACAATGTTAATGACACAGGGTTAATGACTGAAATGAAAATATATAAGGGGGAAAACAGAGAATTTAGCGACATTCAAGACAAATGTAGGAGTTTTGTTTTGACTTACAACTATTTGGACTTACATCTTCATTAAATATGATCGCCATGTTGAAATTATTAGAATAAATTATATATATTCAACTAAATATGTACACTTAGAATCAGAATGAAAGGTAAAAAAAGAATGAAAATTGATCAGATGAATTATAAAAAGTGCTAAGCATCTCATTTGTGTCGGCTATGAAAATAAAGGACTCTTACCCACTAATTGAAAGAATATGTTATACACTTGCATGAAAAGGGTGGATTTCAATTAACATCGGATGACCCCTCAGGAAGTATACTAATCAGTCTTATTCATTCACCAATGAAAGTAATTTAATCACACTTTCATAAAAGCTGCGGGCTTGATGTTCATAGAGTAATCTGAGGAGCAATTTTTTGCAACGTATTTAATTTAAGGCCTCAAAACGGACCAATATTTGACATAATAATAATAATAATAAAGAAGTATTTATTAATAATAATAATAATAATAATAATAAAGAAGTATTTATCAGCGCAAACACATCCAAAGACATCTCAGTGCGCTTTACAATAATACACTACACAAAAATACAATTGAAAATACAAAAAAAAAAGAATATACATACAAAACCAGAGAATACGGTAGTCCATGGATTATGCAAGGAACACATTACAAAGCGTAAGCAAGTTTGAAGAGATAGTCCTTTAACAATTTCTTGAATTGAATTACAGAACTTGCATTTTTCATATGAATTGGTAACTTGTTCCATAACTTGGGGGCCATGATGGAAAAGGCCCTATTACCATATGTAACTGTTCTACCAACAGGAGAATTAAGGAGATGCTTTGAGCCAGATCTGAATGGTCTTGGAGGAACGTATGGTTGAATGAATTCAGATAAATAAGATTGAGCAAGACCGTGGATAATTTTATAAGTGAGAAGAGGAACTTTGAACTCAATATGTTGGTTGATTGGGAGCCAGTGAAGGTCACACAAAACCGGGGAGATGTGCTCACGCTTTTTTGTGAGACTCACCAAGCGATCTGTGGAGTTTTGAATGTGTTGAAGCTTTTGAAGATCTTTATCACATAGGCCGAGAAGAATACTATTACAGCTGCTGTCCAAACGAGATGTGACAAAGGCATGAATGATTTTCTCAGTGGCTGATTTGTCCAGATATTTGAATACATGAATACATGAATGTCATGTAACCAAGTACTGTGAGTCTTTGTTAGCTCTTTAGAATATTTTATAAATTTCTTGATGCAAGCGTTTTGATGGATGATCACATATCTAACATGCCGATTAAGAATTGAAGAAATAACAGTGACGTTGCCACAGGTTACCTGGCTTCATCCATCAATTCTTTCAAAATCTCATAATCTTTCCAATCTGCTTCTGCCCTGGATTCTGGGTATGAGGTGACATTTTCCAAAGTACCAGAAGCTTAGCTGCCTATTACAGTTTGGCTTGTCTTTTTGATAGAGTATTAGTGAACAAAGAAAACTCGATGGATTGAGTTTCAAGGTCATTATAATATTTAACAAGCAAACATACCTGTATATATATGTGATGAAAAAGGGGGACTTTACGACGGAACACTTTTCGAGAAACTGATGAAAATAGGAAGCAAAAAATAAAGAAAATAATAAGAATATCCAGTAGATTTTCTGTTGTAAAATTTGATTGCCTTGATCAATTTCAACAATTAAGGTGTCATTTTAAACCTTAGAAAATGTTGTAAGTGATAAAATGATAAAATCAAAATTGATATCATCTGCAAAGACCCCCTTTCGGGGTGAGCCATCTCATATAAAGACTGGCCCGCACGATGACGACAACCAACGTTATGTCCCGGTTGTAAATACAATAAAAGACTATTGAATTTCAATATTCGTCACCTAACGTCACCTTTCGCAAACAACGTCACATCAGTCGTTGCAATTTTGTTCTCGCCGTTGTGATTTCGTCCGTAGTCGTTGGCATAAATTTTGGCAATGAACAAAACACACACACCCCCCCTCCCCACACACACACACACAAAGGCGTTCTCCCTATTCGTTACAGTTAGCCAGTTCAAATGTTCTGTCCGTGCATAACAATGCATTTTGTAATCCGTAATAAAATATTTTGTTAACCCATTACTTATTCTATTCACTGGAGTCAATAAGTATAGATAATCCCCACTTGAGAAATTG
This sequence comes from Ophiothrix spiculata, assembly GCA_000969725.1. Taxonomy (NCBI): domain Eukaryota; kingdom Metazoa; phylum Echinodermata; class Ophiuroidea; order Amphilepidida; family Ophiotrichidae; genus Ophiothrix; species Ophiothrix spiculata. The sequence continues at coordinate 26,138 of JXSR01S046505.1, forward strand.
CAATCCTTAACAATCCTTTTGTGTTAACACGATAAAATGCACAACTTAAAACCTCTAGACGTTTTTGCTTTAGTCGAAGACAATAGCCTATCCTATACTTTGATTGAAAGGTCTCTTTTGTGCGGTAAGATTAATTCGATACTTCTTTTGTCATTTACAATTTGTAAACTATTTGTAAGGGATTTGTAAACTGAATCCTTTGTCCTTTAATGAGACAAACTTGAACACGCTAAATGTGTATCTTTTGTCAAGTGTATTTTGCTATGTTTGTTTATGCATTCTTCTTACAATGATATATACAAATTACTAACCTAGAATAAATAAATTCACACTCAGAGAGCAAAGGGTGCATATTGACAATGAGATATAGATTAATACAAAATAGATTTGATCACTATGGGTATCTAGATCCATACAACCAGTACTTAGGACCTATGCAAATGAGCTCATTAGACGAAATGTAATTTTCATTTCCCGGGTATATCCCGGGTGAATATCAGGAAAACTTGGTCGCTAGATTTTTTTTCTCGATGTGACCTGTCAGATAGGATCGGACTTTTAACCCCTGTAATCACAAAGGGGTTAATGCAAATAGAAAATGAAGATGTGGATGAAAATATTAAGAGTTTTTTCAATAAGATAAGTCTATTTTTGACAGTGGAGAATAAAATTTTTACATTTCATTACATTTAAAAACATTTTTGTCAATTTTAAGCTTTTAAAATCATGAGGTCAAATCTAATTACGTGTAACGTGTTTTACAAAATTTTATGTAAAATGGTTTATAAATTATACAAACTTCAAGATAAAATTTCAGACATCATATATATGAAATTTGAAAAATATTTCTTTCCTGTAAGACTTTTAAATCAGTAAATACATCGAGGGAAAATTCAGTACAATTAAAAATTCGAAAGGTACATGATCTCGGTCATCACATTATCCCGATATACACAGCGAACAATGTAAACGACAAGTCACACCTATATCAGCATGATTAGGCAAATCTGACGTCATTCACCATACCATGTGTAGTAGCTCCGAGCTATGACTGGGACATGTGCATCCACTGTGCATCATTATTTTCGGGCTATTGGGAAATGATTTTATCATGTTTATCTAAAGAAATTCTTTTGTAAAAAAAGTTTATTGAAGGAATATCAATCTAAATGAAGGAAAAAATAAAACTTTTGTTTTCAAATGAAGAAGAAAAAAAGAAGGCGCCGACGGGAATCGAAACTGGGACCTCTCGCATCAAAAGCGAGTAGCATATATCCACTAGGCCATCGAGATTTCGCTGATATGTAATGGTGTTTTAAATATATGTACGTAATAATAGACAAATACCGCGTCATTGATCACTTCCGGGGTTATATGATGTTTTGCGTAGAAATTTGATCTTTTATTTGAACTCATTGGACCATGCGTCACGTTCTCTTACGTGATACGTGTTTTACGCAGAATTACCGCAAATGTTTTATCAAATCTGTTAAAGAAGTGTTGTCGCTCTCTTTTGACCAAGTGGCTTAAATATATTTAGACCAGAACCGTAGATTTTAGGTAAAATGCAATATTAAAACTTATATTAATTTTCCAATTTTTTCATTTTTTTGAAATTTCATAATGTTTTCATAACATTTATGCTTCTAAGTGCAAGTTTGGTTTGAGATTCTATGCTACGTTGGCGAGTTTACAGGCTTTTTGAACTAGGGTATCCGAACTCATGAATATTCATACGCATGTAAAAAACGGCATTCCCTGTAATTTTTCATGAATAAATAAAAATAAAATAAGCGATATTTCAGCGTGCTGAATTCTGGCTGCATTGGAATTATGTCAATTTGTTCGATTGCGTTTGTGACCATATAGCCGTGCAATTGTAATAATATTATTCGCAGCATTTCCGGAAATGCTCGTTTCTTGTGTTGGTTTCAGTTCCATTGGTATTCCGACCACAAAGGTGAATATTAGTGATGGTCTTTTACATATTTTCAATTTTAGCAACATTTATCAACTTCATACATGTTTACCAACTCGCAATTGAATACGCCAGTACAAGAAAACCCCAACTCCAATAGCTCCCTTCTGTTAAAGTATAATTTACAGAAGGGAGCCATTAGAGTTGGGGTTTGCTTGCACTGGCGTATTTAATTATGTTACCTCTATACCGTTACAATGTTGTGAAATGTTCCATCGACTCAAATCCTTTTTCCTAACGGAACTATAGAGAGAATATCAAAATAGACTTAGCAGACGCTTGTTTTTGTTTTTCTCTCCATCGCATCATGGCTTGTAGCAATAGGTTTTATTTTACTATGCGTAGGTGAAATATGTGGTGTTGTTTTGAAAAATACCACATTGCAGTTTTTTACGGTACTCATGCAATGTTTCGAGAGCACAACATATATCCTATTTTGCACAAACAAACAAACTATAAGGTGTACGTATAAGAATCATGAACATCAATAACAGTTCAGATACTTTACCTTTGGTAAATACTTGTCTAATTTGGCAAATCAGTTGTCACGGTTGCGATAGTTACAAAACACTACGTATCACACTATTTGTTTCACTCAATTATTCCATGATTTTATTCTCAATCCATATTTGCTTTCTTTCTTAAACTTTTGTGCACTGAACCATGTAGTCAAGAGCCTTTTGGGACCATACGTTAATTTTTAGTGCCCAATGCACCCAATTGCAAAATGTGGTGTATTTAGGAAAATTTGCGAAAAAACTCCAAATGTTCCCAAAATTGGATGCTTTTTCTAAAAAAATGGTATAGAGATGGGTCACAAAATCACGCTTTTTGAGGTATAGTGATGGTCAAAATTCTGAAGTCTACTTTGAGCATCCACGTACAATTTTTTAAAGAACCCCCCCCCCGGGGCATTGACCATTTCGGAGAAAGTACGAGACAATCTATTTTGAATGCACTGTACTAATTGGCCTCTTTGTAATGATGTGGTCGTTTTAAGTTGACAAACATTGGTTGCATTTACAATTTATAATATTAAGCGTTCAAAGTTAAAGTAAATTCCTACTGGATTTAATGACAATAATGATTATTTTGTTTTGTAATTGTAACCGTCTACAGATTTTAAATGTTATAAACCCGTCCCAGACGATTATGACTATGAGTTTAAAGCTATTCGATAGACAAGAGATTTTGTCATTGCAGACATTTCTCCTCAATCTTCCCGCATTGAGTGACAAATAACGAGACCACTTGAGATATAAATAAATCAAAGACTTTACCCCGGGACTTTACTTGGGTTTCAGGCTTTGTTGACTATCAATATGACGAATAAATGACAGATCTGAATTGGCATCTCCTGAACTTAAAACAAAACAAAAGACACTTGATCATTCGTACTTAAATACTCCCTGTTAAGCTGCAACCAAATCCTCACCTTTGTATGAAAATACACTCTAACCAGTTGAATGTATTACATTATTATAAACATGTAAATGTACGATCATATAATAGAAAGTGTTGATCTGTAGATAAAATTTGCCTGTTTTAGTCGTGATTGCTGGTCAGTCAAATTCATCTCAAAAACCTGTGCTGGGTATGAGCTGGGGGAAAGGTAAATCCAATATGAAGAACACTTGGGATTGAGGGCAGTAAACATCAGTACAAAGGTCAAAGATTATCCAATGGTGTGGTCGATAATTTATAATTATTGGTCTTCCACATTTGATTTTTTCCTAATTATCCATCCACGACATTTGCAAAATTGTCTTGAACTAAAAGCAGCCTTTCTTCAATATTTACCACTTTGTGCTTGACTAGCAAGTTATCACGATATCACTACTAGTAACTAAATCGTATTTCTCACCTCAAGTTCAAGTTACATTTACTGTAACACAGGTTTAAAGTATAGATTTAATCCTACATGAACAAAATGTCAATCACTTCAGTTACAACTTTGACTGTCTGTAGTTTTTTAAAACATTTATGCTTCCTCTCACCAGAAAACTGGTCTTGAATGTATATGTTTTAGTGGGTTGTTTTTTTATCAGACTAGAGAACTTCTTTATTTCAGACATTTCTTCTCAACGTTCTCACGTCGAGTGACAATTATTAAAGAGACTATTTAAGATACATTAAACAACGTCTTTATCCTGAGGATTTGTTGGCATTTGAATGGCAAGAAAAACAGAACTGAATTACTATATCTCTTGAATACAAATGAAACACAAGACCTGTTATCAATCCCACTTCAAATAGTGGCTCGGAAACTAAAATTCTATCCTCACCTTGTCTTGATTTATTAATACACGCCTGCACTAGTTTTCACGACCTGTTAAATGTGTAACACTATTGGAGTAAATGTCAGATCTAATGATGGTTAGTCTTGATCTGAAGATGAATAACTATAAGTGTACTTTGAACTATTTAAAGCACCTGTTAGTAATGAAATCAAGCTTAGTTATAATTGGCATATAAAACTCGCCTCTTAATTGAATGAAATCGTCTTTAATATTGGTACTTTGGTAATCACCATGATCATTGATATTGCTTCAAAATATTCTAACCAATAACTGATCAGAAAGTTTTATTTAAATAATCATAATACCTATTTCTATCTAATTAGACGATCGGTTACATCTGATCGTGTCTTAGTTGAACATGGAATATACATTGTATCAATAATCATTTTTTGTACTTTACCACTGCTTCCATTAAAATCATGGTCGCTAAACAAACAATTCTCATAATTTAAAAATAAGTAATCAAAACACTATCAAAGCATATGTTTTTGGAATCTGCAAGTCAATACAAACACTTTGATATGTCATTCATGCAAATCAGGCCTCACTTGACCTCGTATCATTTTTAAGTTTTATCTCCTCAATAAAACCCCGAAGATATATAAAAGCGTATATATTTGGAATCTGCATGACAAGACGAGTAATTTGATATGTAACTTGATATATTTTGAACGTTTTTCAAATTTTACTCAAAATTTACTCAAGCGTGCAACCCCTTACGAGAGGGTAAATCACCCAAAAATTGTCAGAATATTTTAACCACAATAAAACCAGCAATAACTTATATTTGTAAAAATGGCACTTGACCACTTCTTCCACTAAGGTCTTCAAATGGAAAAATAACAGTTTTCTAAAATATTGCCTTCTTGATAAACAATTTAGCTGTAACGAGAGAAACAAATACCATGCCATACCTTTCTTTGCAATATTTTCTGTGTATGTCGATCGTTCCGTAATGTATCCACTGGTATCAAAAATGGTGCAATTAAATGTGATCAAATAATCTACATAACATTTCAAATAAACCAACTTCCTTACGTCATAACTGACATTAAATTCTTACTTTCTCAATAATGGGAATCAGTAAATGTAAAAATAAAACAGCAGGTATTGTTAAACATTTTAAGGTAAAAGTACTTAAGCCTTTTTTAAACTCATCATTTATAACCACGGATATTAGATTATTCATATGCTAGTTACAAAACTGCAAAACACCCTGTTCTGAGCTATAAAGAAATTCATTATTGGAAGTGCTTTTACGTCAAATTGCTTCTGGGTTAGAACGACATATGAAATTCAAAAATTAGCAAATTACTGTACTTTTTTTCTTTTTAATGCATTTTAACGATTTGAATATACCAATCAATTCTACATCAGCACTATCTTCATTAGATGAACCAGGTGTCCCAAAAAATAGTTGCATGAAGAAAAATTATCCTCTGCAAAAGCTAAAGCTGTTTGAGAATTTAAATTTTGCATAACTATTGCTAGATGCTTGCAAAATTGTAATATCACAAATATGAAATTTCTAATGTCCCGTAAGTTTAGGTGTTCAACAAATTTACAAAGTTTAAACAGTTAAAGAATTAATGTTTACCGTGAAAAATTGAATACGCTTATTGCAGTATTCTTCAATTTTCGCGCCACAATTTGATTGACAGTTCAATATAAATAACTCGTTCTTAAAATGCATGAAATGTAGATGTTCCTAATTTGCATAATAGATATACTGAAAATGGGTTCAGTTATTATTCATTGAAGTTTGGTTCAATATAAAGTCTGATTCTACACGATCAGTTAATCAAAGGTTGCACATTAAAATAAAAAAGTATTATAATTTTAAACAAATGTGTTTTTTGTTCATTGGTATCTACTTTTGGTGATTAATAATAATGCTGTGATATCAACATTTAAGACTCTCCAGAAGAGGGTTGTAATATAAGTTGTGCAAAGATTCATTTCTACGACTGATGTAGTTTCTGTACATGATCATTTTTCTACATGTAACCATTTTGGGACACCTGATGTAGTTTCTGTTCATGATCATTTTTCTACATGTAACCATTTTGGGACAC
>JXSR01S046508.1:0-11123 GCA_000969725.1 Ophiothrix spiculata
CTTCCTCCACTGATAATCAGATGCGGCCCTCCTCGAAAGGTTTGGGGTCGTAGCGTCATGCTGCGTATTGGTAACGCCAGTGGATTCTGCTGAGTCAGGTTTATCAGGGGCTTTAACCCTGGTGCTGTTAGTTTTCTTCATCATGATTTCTTTCATTTTAACTTTAAAAAAACTTTTTTGTTTTCCAAATATATTATATAACACCAAAGTCAGTCTGATTGAACACATGATTTGGTAACATCCATCTACCTCAGTTTCTTGACCATTTGAAAAATGATAACGTATCTGTTGGCAAAAAATCTCTTGTAATAAAATAATGACTCGATGTTACAAAGTTTTATATATTTAATTAGAGTCTAACTCGGACTGTTAAAATGTATACATTGTATGTGATTTATGGAGACCGTTCATCCCTACTTTTCTCGTGACTGGGGAGGAGGGGTGGGGGATGGCTGAAGCCTACTCCAGCCTATTCCTAACTATGAAATATCCCTATACAGGTCTACAGACATGTAATACGGAAGGTATAAATCATATGTAGTCATAGGTATAACCCCAGTCACCCCCTTTGCGCACGCCACTGAAACATTTTTGAGGTCTGGGTCCTAAATATTTTCGCGATAATTTTGTTTGTTGCAAATATTTGTTAACTTACGGCTTCTTTATTTTGCAGCTTTTCCCTCCATATCGTTACTTTTTATGAAGACGTGTACACGTTTTAATTTCACTATCAGACTAACTATATTTAATTGTCATAGGTTTTGGATTCGAAGTTCATATTTTTCAAGATAACAAGGTCGAAATGAAAAAAAAACTCAAAAAAAACCAAAAAAAAACCCGAGCATCGGTGCCCTGATGCTTGGGTGTAATAGACTACTTTATGTCCCATTATGACTACTTAAAAAAATAATGACTATAGGCCTACTTGAAAAGACGCATCAAAGTTTTATGACTTCTTTAAAAAAAAATCCTTATTTGTATTACTAAACCCCATGCTCATAACATTGCAAAATGCTCATGTAACCCCATAGCGCCAAGCTGACGACCATTATAGACTTCAATTTCATGACGAGACTGGGCCCAAAAATCCAATGCGCCAAGCTGACGACTTCATTTTCATAATGAGATTGGGCCCAAAATTGTTTGACATTAATTACAAAAAGGCCCCGACTGGATATTAAAATAACTCTTTATTATATTCTCTTGAATTAGACCGATTTCATTGTCATTTGAACGTCTATTTGTGTATTTAAAAAATTGAACACCATTCAACCCGTAGGCCTATTTTGAATGGCGTAATCAAAATTGTCCTAATTGTTTAAAATAGAATAACTGTTGATGTGTTTGTCCTTTTGCAGATTACAGGAAAGCTTTCACCCATTTTGATAAGAATAAGAACGGCACGATATGTTTAAGCGAATTCAAAGATGTTATAGCTCATTTAAGCGACAAAATTGCAGCCACGTTGTTCAAAACAGCAGATCTTGACGGTAAGCTTGGCACACATGCCAGACAAGGGGATGTGTTCCATCTTTATGGTTCGGTTATAGGCAGACCTATATTACCTGGTCTGGCTATCCACAATAAAGGAGCAATCTACACGTGAACGCAACTCCAGATGAATACGCATCTCCGTATACCGTTTTGCAGAAAACTGGCTTAACGGGCGTCAGATCCAGATCTGCCGTAACACGCCACGTACATACGTACGTGTAAGCGATCTACAGATATGCGGATCTCAGATCTGGATCTTGAAGACGCGCATGCATCCAGTTCTGCACTCTGTGTAGATTGCCCTAATGTTGACAACTCTATTTGGTCTTTCGATCTTTTTGAACTCACTGTGCCCTTTGAAACAGCTATCGCCATGAGCGTAAACAGAAAACGAGGATTATGTTGTTTTCGACCTTACATGCGGAACTCAGATCTGGATCTCGGAGATGCGCATGCTTCTGGATCTGCTCTCCATGTAAAGTGCCCCCGGCACTGTCTATAGGTAGATTTGCGCCGTTCTTGAAAAAAAAAATGAATGGAGTATTGCCATTGAATGGGTAAATTTTTGATAAGACAATCCTGCACCTCGCTCTTCGAAGTTGGGTCGAGAGGACTCGTTTCTCCCACGAATTGTCAGAAACATCACCAATTAAGGCTGGTGGTGTAGACCTTCAAATGCATAGACCATTTTTGTTCTCAAACTCTCAAACTATTAAAATAAGCTATATAAAAGTATATATTTCTAGAAGCGGATTTTTACCCTGAACATGATGATATCAGTTTTTGACCAAAAATGTCAATTTTGGTAAAACATGCCAAAATACAAATTTTTTGCCCAAAACAATTTCTGGAAAGCCTAACTAAAATTTCCATTCGTGAAATGTTAAACATTTTTTCTTTTTGGAATTTCGAAACAAATGTCTAGGAAGGTGTTTCTCAAATGTTTGATTTTTATCTTAGTTTTTTTTTAATGCCAAATAATGTAAAAAATCCCACCGCTGCCACCAAAGTGGCAATTTTACGCCATTTGAAGGTCTACCCCATCCTTGAGTGATGTACACTATAAAAAAAAGTTGAGAAATTTGAGGGTGATTTGCGTAACGTTGGTTAAGGAGGCTGCAACAGTTGCTCAAAATCCAAATAACATCGTTGGACTATAATTGGGCACACGTCTTTGGTCAAATGTTGGGCAAAACTATTTGAGCAGAACATGCGTTCAAAGCCAACTCGTCATGTGAGTGCAAGAAAGTCGTATCTGCAATGGCTGCCCTAAGTTATAGTTATTTTACACCTTATAACATGAATGTGATAAATAACTCAAAATGTTCCTGTCTTATGTCAGTGGTTCTTGAAATGGTTCTTCAGGTGACAGCGTCACCTGAAGAACCATTCTTCAGGTGACAGCGTCACCTGAAGAACCATTTCAAGAACCACTGACCCAATACTGGAGATTATAAAGTGTGCAATCCAAATTTATGACAAATGGCAGCTATTGCAGATACGACTTTTTTGCACTCACATAACGAACTGTTGGGCAAACCCGATACAACGTTCTGACAAAAGCGTGTGACCAACCGTTGTTTTTGTAATTTGCGCAACAGTTGGATAAGGCTGCATTTTTAATCATCATTATTTGCAATGTATTTTCGAATTTGTAAGTCAGTCAAATCAGCAAAGTGCACCGGCAAATTGTCCGTCTTGCGAATCATGCTGGATGGACAAGTGCAGTCCCTCATTTACCATTTGATCTCAAAAACGTCTTTTTGAGCGTTTTGTGTATTTGTACTTTGTATATAGACAACGTATTCTTGAATTCATTCTACCGCATGTATATCTCTTCTTGCTTTTCTTTACCCTAACCCTGGCACGTTTAAGATCTTCTCAGAAATTCCTACATAAAAATGGCTATTTTAATTCATTCGAACGCGGTACTTAAACCCGGGACCTCTCGCATCCCAATCCAAAGTCGAGCAATACCAAACCACGGTGCGGGCCGCTGCCTGGCAGCGATTCGGTGCCTACATATATCTCCCGTCTATGACGTTATTGAACTATACACTATTTTCTCTTTTTTATCCGATAGTGCTTTTAGTACTGGGCCGTTAGTTAGGGTTATTGCCTAATTCAGGTTGAACTAAAATAATTCGGATAGAATGGCGTATATGGTTTAAAGAATCAAATTTTAATTTTTTCTACACATACACATGTAGGTAAAGACGATCTGGATTTCAACGAGTTCATTCATGCGATGGCCGTAATGCTGAATACCAAGCCCAGCGATATTCCTGTTGTGCGCGAAATGAGGAGATTTGAACGGATGGACGAAGACGGCAATGGCGTCATAAGGTAATGTTTAAAGTAAATGCTTTCACATCTTATGGTCAGCGAGCAACCCCTTCCAACATATCCAAAAACCCTACACTCGGATATTTTCAGTGCTAATTTTGTAACCTAATCATGGAAATGTTACCCTTTTCACTGACCAAATAAAACACAAATTCAGTTCAGTTTGTCAAAAAAAACCCCGACCGGTCGACCAAAACGTTCAATTTTCTGACTTAAGGCAACACAACAATTTTTTTCTTGGCCTAACCCTTTAAAACGTGGTCCTCGACGCTGTGTGAAAAAGTATATCATCTTACAAGTTTATTCACAGTGCCACCCCTCCCCCCACCCCCTCCTTGGGTGGGGTAGGGTAACTGGGCATTTTGTCCGACCAGGTAACCACTCGCGTGCCAAAAAAGTGTCTCGAGACTTGTAATATAGGATATCAAAATCCTAAATCGACTTGGTCATGCAGCCCTTATATTTATAGGCAAATAAGAGTTTTGACGGATCCGACTGGTAGTCCTTAAACGGTGCCCCATTCTTGAGAGCTATAGTTCATTTATAATTTCAAGTCCTGGGACTAAAATGCGGACCAAAATGGTGCGCATTTGATAAAAATCTCTTACTATTAATTAATCGCTTCTGATTGTTTGGTTTTATTTACAGCAAAAAAGAACTGAAGGAGGTACTCGGCAAGTACTTTTCTGAAGCAGAAGTGAATGACGTATTGACAGACTTTGACAAGGACGGTGATGGGCAAATCAGTGTTCAAGGTATGTACAGCTAGGTCACCCTTTAAAAGCATGGACAATATGGCAATAAATAGTCGGCTTCATTAAAATGAACCCCAGATACTTTACATAGACTAACTTCCGATTCTATGAGTTCCTTCACCTCGTAGTTGGAGTCGATCCAAATTGGTTCGAGATGGTGGAAAAAGTGTACTTTAGTCCCAGACCTACAATCATGGAAAATTTGTGTTGGTACACGCGAGAATTATACAGGCTAATTTTCCTTCTAGCTGAATTTGGACGATCATTTTCTAAGAAAGTTGTATGTTCAGGTTTAACCCTTTACAAAATTAAATCCTTCCCGGCCCCCATTAACCCATCAAACAATGTTGCGAGGTATAACAAATGATTTGATAACACGGTATCTGTCAACATTGTACTAGGGGGAGAGGGGAGCAAATTTAAACATGACCAACTAAGTGTCTCAACACAGATTTCCATGATTGTAGATACTGGTACATGATACCAGTATTGATCAATTCTAGGACATTCCAGTATTGTACAATTCTGGGAGTGTTTAGTTCCAGTATTGTTGAGCAAATTGCATACTGGTACACACATTTCATTCCAGTATGCCTCTGTTATTCCAGTATTGTTAAATGCTAAAAACTGCCTCGTTGAAGTAATAATCACCAATTTTGCTCCATTTATCAATTACTTACTGTTTTTATGATTCTGGTAAGTCGTTCCCCCATTGAGCAAGTATCGCTTTTACACACTATCCTTACACAATCCTGTTATTCTGAAACCCAGGAAAGTCTAGTTGAAAACCAACATTTATACCAATACCGAGAAGGAATTAACCAATCATAGTCGTATCAATTCAGAGTATTAAAGAGGGGTTTTACTTTCTATTTAATGTGGCAGGTTTGTGCCGAGGTCAGGTAAAGCCATTAGAAAAAATTTAGAGGGCCTTTTATCTGGTTCATCATAACAATGCCTAATTGTCGGTATAAACCAGTATTTTGGCCAACAATACTTGAATATTGACCAAAACTAATCAAAACTGTTAATAAACAGTATTTTTGACTGACAATACTGTAATATTTACATGTGTTTAAACAATACTGGTATTTTTGAGCAACAATACTGGAATACAAAACCTGAACTGGGCAATATTTGGGTATTTTCAAAATTGTGTGTACCAGTATCTGGGACCTAAAGTATACTTTTTCCGAGATGGTAAAGGCAGAACACCAACAATGAAATCGCACACAAGATAATACTTTGACGTCACGTAATATAGAGGCATTGTTGATTTGCGTTTAAGGGGGCGGTAACTGAAATTTGTGCTCGGATATTCACCGAGTTCCGCAGGTTCTGAATATGACCCTATATGAGACCAAAAATTGGTGAAATGGTACCCTATCTGAGACCATAAATCTACTATTATGTTCGAATGGATACCATGTGTCCGGGACCATACCTGTTCAAATGAATACCCTATCTGAGAGACCATGCACAAATGTGACGAAATAATTATTACAAGAAATCATAGGTAAAAATGTTTACAAATGACAAATTGCCACAAATTAAATTCATTCTTTCCTGTTTGCACAAATCAACGGCCGGATTTGAAAGCCTGGTGCAGGAGATAAATATCGTGTCATTAAATAATCATAATTTACCCCATTCTCATTTTACTTGCAGAATTTCTGAAGACCAACATATATTATAATTTGTAAGAGCCAACATGCGAAGAACAGATACCACAAATAAAAAAGAAACGGAGCATATGGAACATGCATGGTGGCGGCATAACATTTGTGTGCGTATGGGACAGTATAACGAGTGTACTATAGACCATATCGATAATTGACATACTCCCGCCGTTGATGTGGTAAATCCACAGAACCGGACGGGGAATCGGAACTCAGAACGAGGCCAAGTATGATAAATACACTACTTGCTCTCGCTCCGAGTTCCGTTCACCCGTCCGATTCTGTGGATTTACCCCATCAACGGCGGGAGTAGGTCAATTATCAATATGGTCTATTCGGTTGAAGATCCGGACTGAAGATGCATCGCTTACCCAAATGGACACTCTTCTTAAAAAGTAATTGAAGGGGTTTTAACTTCGTCATTTATGATATGGAACCCTGACATAATTAAAGAACGACCCATTATGGTTTTAAAAATTACAACCCATACATTTATATAATCTTGTTCAAAAGAGCACCAAACGACTGATACCATTCTATGCTAGACAAGAACATTACTTTCGAGATCTTTTCTGCCCCACAAAGTAAAAACGCAGTATGTGCATTTGTAAAACAAAGCAGACACTTCCTATAAACTTGTAATTTCACTTGAATCCAATCCCATGCTAAAAGATACTACCTTAAGGGTTGGTCGTCTACTCATTTGCACAGGATTTCTGCAATACGCATAATGTGCTTTTACTTTGTTGCACCAAATGTTCTTGCTAGCCGTGAAATGTTGAACTTTTGTATTTTTTGGATTCTAGAATCTGAAGATTTTGTTCAAATTTTTGCCTTTTATGTTAATTTTTGGAAAAAATACCAAAAATAGGTAATAAAATATCAGCAATAATGATTTTTGGTAAAAACATTTATTCATTTTGTCAAAAGTTGGATAAAAGTAAAAAATTGAGAAAATCGTTTCTTCACATTTGTTTCTATATACCAAAAACCATCGAATTTCAAAGCTATATAAAAAACAAATTTCAATTGAGGCTTTCCAGAACTTTTTTTGGGAAATTTTACGGTTTTTAGTACTTTTTGCCAAAATTGACGATTTTGGTCAAAAGGTGCACTTTAAAAATGATCCAAGCAATTAGTTATACAAAAACAGTTAATACCAGTTGTGTGGCTACTGCAGCCTTAGAATTATCAGATGTACAAGTAGCATTGGTGTAAATAGCGCCAGTAACGCTGAATATACTTTATTAAATCATTATATTACATAATTTCAAGTAGTCTTGTGTTATTATTGCCCACGCCGAAAATGCAGTTTCGAAAGGGGATTATAACTTGATTGGAAACCGTATAGTCCAATAAACTTATGGTGAGCCTGGAACAAATTGCAACAGAAGGGTTTTTTGTTTCAACTTGTTTGTATGGCCCCACTGAACATTATATCCAAAATTCGACAAAATCCGACACCGGGTAGTAGACTAATTAGCATAAATCCAAAATGGCCACCAAAATTCCTACCAAAATATTATATTTTCATTATAATGGCCTAAGAGTATCTTGTAAAACACTTTTATGTTCAAAATTATTATTGGCAAATAGCTTCTGGAGCTATTAAAAATACATCTGACTCCAAATTATGTCATATGCATATTTCAAATTCAAAATGGCTGCCAAAATGGGCGCCAAAACAGCTTATTTTCATTAAAATCGACCAAAACAACCTTTTAACTGCCTGGCATCATAAAGTATCAACAGGAAATAAAATTAAAGGTTACAAGAAGAACTTTTACCCCCTAATTATATTGTAAGCTTGTATCAAAATCAAGATGGCGCCTGTTCTGAGATTCAAAATGGCCGCCACAGTATGTTTATATGCGCAAAAAAAAGCGAGAGGCACTTAAAAATAGTATCAAAAACACCAAATGTTCAAAATATTTGATGGAGAATGGCGTAGAGGGTAACAATAGTAGCATTTCTTCTCATATATGGGTGTTATCATGTTTTAAATCCAATACAGAGACTGTTCTGAGATCCAAGATGGCTGCCAAAATATGATTTTGGGCACAAAAATGGTTTAAAGTGGCTCTTAAACGGTATCAAAAACACCAAATGTTCAAAATAATCAATGGTAAATGGCTTTGAGGGAAACAATAGTAGAATTTCATCCCAAATAAGAGTGTTAGCATATTCCAATTTCACTATGGAGCTTGTTATGAGATCCAAAATGGCCGCCAAAATATGTTTATATATGTGCAAAAAAGGGTTAGAGGCACTTAAAAATAGTATTAGAAACACCAAATGTTAAAAATATTTGATGGAGAATGGGGTAGAGGGTAACAATAGTAGCATTTCTTCTCAGATATGGGTGTTATTATGTTTGAAATCCAATATGGAGTCTGTTCTGAGATCCAAAATGGCCGCCAAAATATGATTTTAAGCACAAACATGGTTTAAAGTGACTCTTAAACGGTATCTAAAACACCAAATGTTCAAAATAATCAATGGTAAATGGCTTTGAGGGAAACAGTAGTAGCATTTCATCCCAAATAAGGATGTAAGCATATTTCAATTTCACTATGGTGGTTGTTATGAGATCCAAAATGGCCGCCAAAATACGATTTTAGGCATTAATTGTGTTAACGTGGCTTAATAACGGTATCAAAAACACCAAATGTATAAAATAATCAATAGAAAATGGCTTTGAGGGTAAAATTAAGTTCAGTTCTTTCCAAATAAGGTTGTTAGCATTTTTCAAATTCAATATGGAGTCTGTACTGAGATTCAAAATGGCCGACAAAATATGTTTTTATGTGCAAAAATGGGTTACAGGCACTTCAAAACAGTATCAAAAACACCAAATGTTCAAAATTTGATTTTTCATTGTAGAGATTAGGCCTGGATCTTCTCAAATAAGGATGTTAGCATGTTTCAATTTTACTATGGAGCTTGTTTTAAGATCCAAAATGGCCGCCAAAATACAATTATAGGCACAAAATGGGTAAAGTGACATTTAAGTGTTATCAAAAACACCAAAATGTTCAAAATAAAAATGGCTTTGCGGGAAACAATAGTTAGCATTTCTTCCCAAATAAAGTTTTTAGCATGTTTCCATTTCGCTATGGAGCTGGTTATAAGATCCAGAATAGTCACCAAAACTTGATTTTAGGCACAAAATAGTTAAGGTGACTTTTAAACGTTCTTAAAAAGGCCGCATGTTCAAAATAATCGATGGAAAATGGTTTTGAGGGTAACAAGAAGATAATTTTTTCCCAAAAAAGGGTGTTAGCATATTTCCAATTCAATGTGGAACCAGTACAGAGATTCAAAATGGCCGCCAAAATACAATTTTATGCATGAAAATGAGCTAGTGACTTTAAAACCATATCAAAATACTAGTAACCAAATGGTCAACATAATCAATGGCAAATGGCTTTGCAGGTAACTGTAGGAGTATTAAATTCTACCCAAATCATGCAAATAGGTTGTTAGCACGTTTCAAATCCAATATCAAAAATGTTTCTAAGTCGCTTATATCCATTTCGTTCCATAAAATGGTATTTTTTTGGCCATTTTTGTTCACGGTTTAGGCTCCATCATGAATTTTAAACATGCAAACAACATTTTATAGGAAGAAAGGCTCCTATAATTGTTATCATCAAAGTCATTTACTATCTATTATTTTGTATATTTGGTGTTTTCGATTAATCTCAGTTTTGAGTTCTCAGTTCTCTGTGCCTAAAATCATATTTCAGCGGCCATTATGGATCTCAGTACGGGCTGCATATTGGATATGGAACATGGGCATACCCTAATTTGAGAAAAATATTTTTTTATTGTCACATGTACGCTTAAAGTCATTTTCCATCAGTTACTTTGAACATTTGCTGTTTCTGATACTGTTTAAAAGCCACTTTAAACAATTTTGTGCCTAAAATTGTATTTTGGCGGCCATTTTGAATCTCAGAACAGGCTCCATATTTAATTTGAAGCTTTTATTTGAGAATTAAAACTGCTATGTCAAAGCCAATTCCATCGAATATTTTTGAACATTTGGTGTTTTGGACTGTTTTGAAGTGCCTCTAACCCAGTTTTGCACATATAAACATATTTTGGCGGCCATTTTGAATCTAAGAACAGACGCCATTTTGATTTTGATACAAGCTTACCGTATAATTAGGGGACATGATCTTATATTGCAACCCTTAATGTTATTTCCTTTTGATTATTTAAGATATCAGGCACTTATGGTTGTTTTGGTTAATTTTAATGAAAATCAGCTATTTTGGCGGTCATTTTGGCAGCCATTTTGAATTTGAATTATGCATATGACATAATTTTGAGTCAGATGTAATCACTATAGCTCCATAAGCAATTTCCTAATGATAATTTTGAACATAGAGTGTTTTACAAGGTATCTTTAGAATATTATAATGAAAATATAGTATTTTGGTGAGAATTTTGGCGGCCATTTTGGATTTATGCTAATTAGCCTACTTCCCGGTATCGGATTTTGTCGAATTTTGGATATAATGTTCAGTGGCGCTATTGTAACAATATCAAACCAAAAAACCTTCTGTTGCAATTTGTTCCAGGTCTACCTATATATGGGTTAGATTTACTAGTCTAGTATGGATGTTTGTGTGCAGGATGTGTGTTAGTAAATTGCCCGATTGAATATTCAATCTAAAAGATTGATTTTTTAATATTTTGCCGTCCCGAAATTAGGGACAAATCTTTAACGATTGAAAAAAAGATTGAAAACGTTCAATCCTATGTAGATTGACAATTTCACTCAAGCAGATTGAACGATTTCAATCTAAAAAGTTTGAAACTATGGTCTCACTCTCTAAAA
>JXSR01S046512.1:0-10580 GCA_000969725.1 Ophiothrix spiculata
CTATCCTCCTTCCATTGTGTTACTGCAATACATCACACACGATTTCACACGGCTAACGTCCTCCTATTGTTTCTATACTGTCATACTCCTTTGTCATCATCAGTTTCTTTTATTTCAGTCACATGATCAGTTCCTTTTGTTACAGTCACATGATCAGTTTCTTTTGTCACTGTCACATCATCATCATTGGCTTTCCATATTAGATATGTGTTCCAGAAAACTGATATGATGTTGGCAAATAAAACTCTGTGAAAAAGACAAAATTGCATATGTAACAAAAAATTGTGTTAGCAATATGATGAGGTTCTGTCATTTCATTACAAAAGAGTGACGGGAGGGGTGGAAGTTTGATATTTCAAAAAACTTTGCTTGCCAAGAAATCATCATGTCATACCAAATACACTATATGTGCACATGACATGCTGTGCTTATATCTTATTGATTGAACTGAGTGTGACTTTGTTTTCACCAGCAAGCAGTCAAGTCAGCTCAAACGGCAAGGCGCTCACTTGCGGTGCCGAAGGTCCCGAGTTCCAACCCTGTTGGGCCAAAAGTTGAGTGTGCTTGAAATTCCCTTGGACAAGGAACTAACTGTTAACCTGTACGTAAACCCGGGGAGCTGCCCGGGGGAGCTGAATCTGGGCAGCGATGGTGAATATGATGGCTGATTAAGGTTTTTAACCTAAAGGTTGCCACAAAACCTGAAATAATGCTAGATGTGGAATGGAACTTTCTTGGGCCACAGTGGTCAGCGAACACCTGTAAAGTGTGCAGAGGCCATGTGGAATTACAAATCTGGGAGGCATACTGCACTATAAATCCCCAGTATTATTTATTTTATTTAAGTGAGGAACTTTCACCACTATGATATATGTGACCCGTCATATCGAAAGGTACCTTAAGGTCGGCAAAATTAAAATTGATTTTTTGGTCTCATCTGAAAGATTATATTTTAAGCTTTAAAATGACACCTTGCTTTTGGTTATTGGATGTTCGATTACAAAGTTACATCCAAATTGGTAAAAGGTATCGGGCTGATTCCGAAAACTAAAGTTCTGAGAAAATCAAGTTTAAAGTTTCTGTACTGGTTAAACGTGAATGGAGAAAGGATTTTCATCTCGGTTTTTAAAATATTTGTCTTATGTTTTGGATGTTGAAACCCGATTAATATGATAGAATACACCTCAAAGGTAACGTTTCTGATGAAATTAGAAATTCGACCTTGAACGTGATTTTTGACTATGCTCAGCTTCAATGACCTATATCTCGTAATTTAGTATGCCGGTATTAAGGTACCTTTCGATATGACGGGACACATATGCCCATCCTTGGCCATTCCACAGTTCAGAAAAAAATTGGTATTCCACACTTTGACAAAAAAAAAGTGAATGACTCCCACACTGGTACATACTATACCCAACTTGTTTGATATGTGCCCCTCATACCACTGCTAAAGAGATGATTTTGTTCAATGAGAAGCTACAGGGCATTAAGTAAATACCAAACTAGACGCTAGCTGTGTCTTGGTAGTGTAAACGCGCTACAGAGTCAACTTACCTATAGTACAGAGGAACCACGTAGAAATTGATCAGCTGAACAGCAGGCCACACCTGGGTTAAAGTAAACATATGTACACTGGTTATACCTTAACTGCATTTCTTTAATTTAATACATGGATTCACACCATAATTAGGTCCAGTCCATACAAATTTTGAGTGCAACAACTTTATGTGAATGATACGCAAAACTGATGAGTGTTTACAATATTCATACATTACGACATGATTCGCTGCATCGTCAGCAAAAATCCGAATAAGACAATTTGATCCTAATCCCAAAGAAAAGTATGGTGTTGAGTCTGCTATCTCCCTCTATATCTATGATAAGTCCATGGAATGTAACCTAGGAGGACACCAAGTTTTGGTGGAATCTGTTGTTAGCATCTTGAAAGGTTGGCCAATGTTTAAGGTACAATGTAATAATTTGCCACTTTAAAATCTTGAGATATTGAGTAGCCATGCATGTTTATATTAAAGTCAAGATTAATTTAAAGATTTTCACTATCTTTACTAGAACAGGCTGAGCATAAAAGCCACACACATTTTCTTCAGCCTTAGAGGAAATACTATGATATGCATTTTTTTTTATATATCCCTGACATTTTCATTTATCACACACACTTTTCTATTCTAGCTACTGCAAGGTCACCACCATCAGATGATTTTGGCCAAACAGATGCATACAATTATTTGATTATCATGTAGAACATATTTACACCTGTAACATCTATCCTGTCACTACACTAAGGATCAGTTTCCCAAGAACACAGGCACAGGCTGAATAATAAGTTATAATTGTGATTAACAGTTGTAACATTACCCTGAACCTCGGTATCAGCGCCTTATTGTGGCACAGTATGCCGAGTCCCACCAGTAAAAGCTGATCATAACTAGTCAAAATTAGATCTGACCAATAGAATTACACACCTTGAGTTTCCCATTAATCCTATCTTAACTACATGGCAATAGTTTTTGTGTGGAAGGCTTTGCTAGGTTGACAAAATGTTTCCATGTACGACTCCTGCATGACGTACTGTGTTTAACTACATGTTGCCGGAAATTCGCCCAATCAACAATGCGCCATACATGCATACATGTTTTTGATGCTTAAAACAAATCAGCATTCATGTCGTCAAAATACTGGTCAATCAAGTGTCAAGATTGATGAGTTTTAAACGGTGTTTTTTTTTGGTGAGGAGTTGTAGTGCGAGACCAAACAGTGGACCAAATACAGACTCTTGTGGAACACCCTTCTTACCTTGTAATTTGTGAATAGTGTTTGCACATAATTCTGTAAGTTAAGAAAAAAAAATACCTATTTAGTTTAACTGTCCCAACACGTTGCTGGATAAATTCCACTAACATTTGGATCTTTGATCTTAACGTTGTCAATGGATGAAGGGGCGGGGTAAAAGCCTCGGAAAATAATCTGAGAGTGTCCCATCTGGAGAGGGGGAGGGGTAATACTCAATTTTTTGCAGGTATGTGTCACACAGGTTTACCAACATTGGGGCTTCGGAACAATCTCTTGGTCAAAAGTAGGATTTAGGATTCCCCCCCCCCCCCAAATTAAGGATTTATGAACTTATTTTTTCCATAAAAATATATGATTATAAGAGTCAACATTTGACAAAATTAAACATTTTTAAAATTGTTTTCTTTGTCAATGGGGTCTTTAGCATGTGGTAAGCTTGAAAGCAGTAAGCAGTTCTGTTAAATACACTAATGTCACAGATTGATATCTTGACTTTTGATTATATAGTCAATTGAGACTGTTCCATGTTACTCCCTGTGTTTGAATTCAATGACAAATTCTACAAAATTGATTTCTGCAGGTAGATTAATTTTTGTTTCAATCTCTTTGATATGTTGTAATTAAAAGTGTCTTTCAACTTAATTAAAAAAAAGCTATCAAAGCATAGACATTTTGGAGCAATATTTATAGAGAATTCCATAGCCATATCCCACAGTAAGTTTCACGCCAGTTGCAGTGAATGAGTATGCCAAATTCAACAACTGTGTACAACAGAACAGTAACTTACATCCGGGCATGCATCTTCCATGTTGATTCTTTCTCTATTACTATAAAATTCTCCAAGGGTACTCTTTGTCAATTGTCAATGTCATGCAAAACAAAGGAAATTTGTCTTCTCTTTAGCTCTAAATTATCAAAATTCACAATTTACCTTTGATATTCTTGCTTTAATGGTCTGTGGAGGTATCCTTTCTAACAAACCATTCATTATAAAGAATGTGGCAATAAACGGTGGTGCAAAACATATCTGTGAGAACAAAATTGAAACATGCAGATGTAAGAACAAACAAGAATTTGATTTGCAACATGGCAAAAGATGTCCAGATCCAGCGTTGTCACAGATCATGACACTTTTGTTTTTGCCTGTATCAGTTGCATAACAGGGGTCACTTGTCAGGGAGTCAACAGCCTAGTTTGAACTTAATTTTCCCGGTTTGAGCTTGATTTTCCTAGCCTGAGGGTAGCCAGATGATTTTCCCTCATTTCTTCTCGGTCAGAGGGGGCAATCTATACCCCTCTGTTATGCTATTGCTGAACAACGTAGTAAAAGACAAGACATACATTCTGGTCACTTTTCTATACACCATGCACAATGCCCCGTCAAATCTTATGAACTGCAAGGTCTATGAAGGGTTGTATGAAGGCATGTAGACAAGGGGGCAAACATATTTACAATCCCGATAACAGACCAAGTTACACCCTGTAGAAATACAACATAGTATAGAAGAAGTGGTGAAAATTAGTGCTCCAGAGGTGTTGGATGCATGTGACTACTTTCTGAAGTGGAACAAAGCGGAGGGAAGTGGACACACACTCATCCAACAACGAGAGCACAGGAATTTTCAAAACTTCCCGAAATAAACCATGTTGTATGTTGACGTATATTATCAACACCGGAGACCAAGTTCCTCGGACTATGTAGCAGACTCTGCAATTTATGAGCATTCAAAACAATCAGGACACTTGATTGATACAGCGGATGTGGCTATTTTAGCCTGGGAGGAGAAATGGTTTGAAAGAGGAGTCCGGGAAGCCATCTGGGAATGAGCGGAGAGGCCATCTCTAAACAAACACGGGGGACTCAGATTCCAGCTGTCACATGCCTGGGATCAATCACTTAACAACATTCCTTGCCAATTGACACCTACCAGCTCAACTCCAAACAATACCACCAATTCATCTCTGCAGTTGCCATGAAGAAGTCCAAAGTGTTTGGATGAAAATTTGCAAGTAAGCAATCAAGAACAGTATTCTACTTACAATTTTATAACTTTAAACCATGTTGTATTTGTTTTACAATACATGTACCTCATAAATATTTCACTTAATGTGATGTAAACACAGCAAAAATCATCTAAAAGCTTCCATTGTTCTGGGTCATCATAAGTGATATGATATACTATTTCTCAAAGTTGTTTTTCATTTCAAATCGCGTCGTGTACGCACTCTTAACGCACGCTTCAACACCATGAGCGTAAACAATCAAAATCAACAAACCACGCTCTGCAAATACGTGCATCTGTACGCAAAAGGCCTTAACAACAAGCGTTGGAAAGAAAAAACCCGCGAACGAGTGAACTCTGAGAGAAAGAAGGGTAAAGTTTATTTTATTTTTCCTGCGTGGTCTTTACAATGAAGTAAGTAGGCAAAATATTGTAATGCACATAAGGTTGCATTGATTGATTACATATTTCTCAGTAATCTATTAAATATTTATAATATCAATGAGGTAAAGCAATAACCATTTTCATAGTTTACCTGGTCAGCTACTACTTTCTTGATGAGAGCAATTTGCGGTGCACCTTTGAAGAAGCCGTCAAGAGCACGGTACCATATGCTTAATGCAGGACCCTGTATGGAGAGAAACCATGATGAGATATAATCAGTATTCAATTCAAATAATTGCATGTAATTACTTTACTGCCCTTGGGAAAAATGAAGCAATATCCATTGAAAAGGTGACTGAAAGAGATCAGGTATCTACTTTTCCTGAGACCAAAACACCATTTCACAAATAAAGAACTGTATTATTATACATACCACAACAAAACCCCTGTCACTTCACACATTCCCCTATGCTTGATCATTATCAGGAATTGCAGTAAATGGGGGCAAACACTGGCAATCCAAAAAAGTTTTAAACAAATTATACTATTGTACGCCCACAAATATAATATTTTCTTCACCTAAGGCTGCTACAAACCCCAGGCTACAAACAAAATGTTTCCTTCAATTGAAAATGCGTTTCATTTGGCTGTACCCTCCCTTGTGAACCATGAATTAAAATATAAACCAGCAGCCATGTTATCAGAGATCTTGGCAATGTAGGCTATACAATTGTCAGTTTTTGACATTAAATTTCACCAAACAAAGAAGACTGTCCTCAATCTATTTTCAAGCAACCAGAAGCCAGGTGATAGCCTTTTTCCATCGCACTATTTGAAATGCATGACGTAGTGATGTTTAGGAAAATTGCGCCTATATCAAGTGCGAAAGTTACACTTTATCAGGGGCTGATTTCACTAACATTTAGCGATGGTCTTTAACCCCGTTTTGATCGCTAACTACAAAAATGATTGCTAAATAGTGAGTATTTTGAACATTTTTTGGAGTTAGCTATCACAACAGGACTTAGCAATTGCGTCTAAATGTTAGTGAAATCGGCCCTTGGTCTCATCTGTGTTGTTGGCTACATCACCGGTCCATTCCCCGGATACAAGTTTAGATATTCCGAACAGAAAATTAGGAAATTTTCTGATTTTGGGTTAAACTAGGGAGTCTTTGGGAAATTAAAAATCAGGGCTCAATTTTTAAAAATTGCTTAAGAGCTATAAATCACTTGTCTGAATGATTTACGGTGAGATGTCAGGAGAGTAATTTGAGTGAGGTCAGTACATTAGGTATAAACTGGTATTGGCAGTTTGAGGTGAGCTAAATATTGTTCTCCTAAGAGATTATTTAAGTGAGCACTGGAGAGCAAATGTTCCAGCTCTCCTTAAAAATGAAGGCCTGAAAATGTTGAAAAAGGGAAACACTGTGGAGCAACCAAGGAAGCGTGAAAGGGGCAGCTTTGTCAACAACACACACACACATGTTGTACTGACCATATCTGTGGGTATTCCTCCATGGTGTGAACATTTTTTGTATCTTTGAATGAAGTTTGATTTAATATTATAAATATAATAGATTTAACAGAAACCTACCACTAGTACAATTCCCAGAAGTCCTTGGCGACATGTCCTTTTGAAGTCGTGTGCTTTCCAACCACGCCTCTCTACTACCTGCTGTGCGAATGTGTCTGAACAAAACATTATTGCACCTGTGTATAAAGCATAAAAGGAGAAAACTTTTGAGTTCATCTGCATGACAAAGTTGGGCATTTCGTGAATGAGTACCTCTGGAACCCAAAATTTAATTGGGCAGGCTTTGGGATTCTAGAAAATAATTGTGCCACAAAGCCACCAATTGCACCAGGTAGCGGTGAATTTCTATACCTGATGAAATGGGCAATTCATAAAAGAAATGAACCTGGCGTACTTACTTCTAATACGAATGAGCCAGGTATGTGCCGTATGATCACAGAAGAAAATCTAAATCTCCGATATGAGTCAAGAAATGATTAGAAACATACATTTTTTTTGGGGGAAAACAATGCATGTTTATAGACTTTTAACTTTTTAACTTTTATTAGGATTTTACGATACATCAACACTTCTGTGTTATTTAGTGTCAAAACAGGTTTTTCTCCATAACATTTCAATAACACAAGAATTAATAATAACATCTTCACTTGTAAGTCCTTCCAATGTCTGTTCCTTTATCGTGAGTTCTTTGAACAGTAGATTTTTCAAAAATTGTTCTTTCAATAACAGTCACTACAGATTGGTACAAAGTCTATACAGTCGATAAGAATGTTTCAAACATTTTCATCAATGTTGATCAATTCGTCTCAACAGTTATGTACACAGTCTATACAGTCAATAAGAATACTTCAAACATCTAAATCAGTATAAGTCGATCCAACAATGATGCCATCAACAACTGTACGTTCAATATTAGCTTCGACACTCCAACGTCTGTTCCTTTATCTCGAGTTCCTTCAACAATAGATTCTACAATATTCCCTCTCTCAACAAATGTCTCAACAGATGCACAGTCCAAACAGTAGACAAGAATGTTTCATCAGCATTAGTCATTCCAACAACAATGATATCTATATCTGATCTTACGATATCATCCTCCACCACTAATAATCCTTCAAATGCCTGAACCTTTATTATTGACTTTGTTCAACAGTAGAAATTGATCTATACGCTGAAAATTTAAAAAACTTTAAAACTATTTACAACCAACATTGTTTACAACAACATTGGTCCCCTTTTAGTCGCCTCTTATATACGAACATGCAGGGGATACATCAGGCCTATTCTACAACCCCGGACCCGCACGGGGCGCATGTTTATAGAATAAAAAGGTGTAATTAGGCGATCAGATGTTGTGTTTTGATAATAATTTCTACAATATACAATCCAACACACATATTGAAGAGATACCATATGTACGTAACAAAGGTTTTTCTCAATAATTCAAATTTCAAATAAAACATAAGGTCTCAAACATGGAACCATCATGATGAATTGTACAAAAATGGCCCTTGCTGCATTTGTTTCTGTTTCCATGGCATACTCAGTTAAACACACTGCTTAAAGTATCTAAATATTTGCAAGTTTAAATAAGGCATAAATAATCTTTTGATAGACCAATTTGACGTACGTACGCAAGAAAAAATTCCAAAGTTAAACTATTTTTTATACATTTTTTATGTCAGCAAACACAATCCAAGATTCTCAACTTTCCCACACAACCATGCTTTTTTTCTTGGTTTTATTCAACACTGTGTCAGTATCTGCCAAAGGTAAGAAAAAATATATAAAAAACACAGACTACCCGACCCAAATCCCCAAATGTTACGATAATCAATTTTTTCGGCCTAAATGTTTATGATAACCAAGGAAATTGAAAAGGTGAATCGTTACTCGCTGCTATTTTGATTTCACCTTCATGTAAATCCTATTGGACGGATGCAATCTTTGATTGTCGCTCATGGAGGGAGAGTTATTGTACCTCCAGCATTTTACGGCTCCGTGTGCCACATTTCGAGAGTCTTTGAAATGGATCAGCAGGAAAATTGGTGTTCTTTGATCAGAGTAAATCACAATACACGCAACTTGAAACGCAGACACAGTTTGCGCGTGAAACAAAATGCATGTTGTATATGCGTCAAGTGAAGATTTACGCGATCTGCCTGGATATCGGGCCAATAATTCTGCTCAATGAGCGACACAGATGGCGGCGGGTCCAGATTCCCCTATAAAATGTCCTTGATGATAACTTACCAGTTGTTGCTACCTGAGTCTTGAAAGGATGAGCCATGAGAACCCTGCTATAAGCACTCCATAAACCGGCCATCTTTAAATAAGAGTATTGCCCTCGGGATTTAATACTAGGTTACAATCAGAGGCAGTTGAGTACGAACTTCTGAAAAAAAAAATCAAAATATTTCCTTTTACAAATAAGATGCAGCATGAAATAGATTCATACATACTTGTGAAACTGACTGCAACTGAATACATTACTGAATAGAGTAATGTAGGCCTATCTCAAGGTTGTTTTTCACTTGTTCACAGGCTTTTCCCCCTTGTGATCCCGTACCTCTGCGTTACGTGCCACACAATGCCTTAGTTGTGTTTACTCACTTCACCTATATTGGCCTGAGATTGATCGGCAAATTGTTGTTTTTTATTTTGACCTTCACGTGGCAGGAAATCAACAGGGCAAAAAGTGTGCAAACGAGTGAAAAACAACTTTCGGATACATTAGGCCTATACGATAAACTCAAAATGTTCAAGCAATGAGGAGCTTGAGATTAAGAATTCAGTACAAAAAAGAAATGAGTACAAAAAAAACATTCCTTTGGCCAATTCATATTCACTGAGCTGTTGAAAATGTGCTATAGGAAGACCTTTAAGTTAAAAGGGACTGGCCTAGATTCTTCCCATGAAATTTTTACCTACATACATTTCATTTTCTGACTGGCGGACCTTGATAGGCCTGCGATGCACATATAATCACAATGAATCATGATACATCTAATCTATATTAGGCCAAGAAAAAAAATTGTTTGTTTGCCCTTTCATGAAAAAAATCAGTAGGGTCGATAGGTCAATTGTCCGCAAATTCAACACACGCAACACGTCAAGACTTTCGGTTTTGTTTACATTCTGCCACAGGCCGTTTGGCGCAACGGCGACATGCACTGATACACATTATGATGCTTTGTTATGAATATCAAATGTCAAAAACGTGCCACTTAAATCAATGGATGCTATAACAATTTTGCTGCTTTTGCGTGCAGACATACAAACAGGGAAGGTCACCATCTTGGAAACAGGCTGCCGATTCGTTTAACTCATTAGAAGTGCAGCTCGTCGCCAATTAGCCAAGAGCGCACACCACTAAATAACTTCCCCATTGAAACCAATACTTAATAACATAAAGCCTTGCCCTTGACTCAGTGCTCGATTTTACACAAGTGTAAAATCGAGCACTGAGTTTGCACACTTTGAGTTTGCAAAGATTGCACACTTGCACATATAATGCAAGTACTTTTTTCTTGGTGCAAGTAAGATTTTCTACCTACTTGCACAGGTGCAAGTGACTTTGCAGTCACTATGTTTGATGCCGAGTATAATTTACACCTAAACAATGTTGAGTTATCTATTTTTTTCTTCCATAACTCGAGCCTTTTTGTGAATTTTTGTCTTAAAATTACTTTTTCATGAAAGACAATTTTATTTACTTTAATACGGGGGGATTACGGGAGATAAAGGCAATGCTACCAATATCGGAAGCTGGGGAGACTGCAATTCTTTCATAGACATTTTGGAATCCCCAGCAAAGCTGAGCAATATGATTTTCAGTCAAAG
>JXSR01S046513.1:5637-21185 GCA_000969725.1 Ophiothrix spiculata
AAGAAAAAACAATCTAACCTAGTGTGATGATATCAGTTGTCATCTGAGGATTGGTCTGATAGGACCATGAAACAGCCTGTAATGACAGGGTGAACATTTTTGCCAACTTCATATTGTGTATAATTATAATTATGATGATTATGTTTAATTATACGTATTCGTATGATTTACATGTGAATTTAGCATATCTAAAAAGAGGTAAACATTTACATTTTTATGCAAACCTCCGATTTTTTCCCCTCAAAATGACAACAAAGGATGTCAAAACAATTACCTAAATTCTTAGGGTCGCTTTGTTTTGTGTTTTGGTAACCATCCCCCTTAGGAAGACGAGGGTTAAACATCCAATAAAATCTGAATACATTGAAACCCACTTTTACTTTTCTAGAATTAAACCGTAAAATACAATTTAGGTGTTATTGATTGAATGTGAAAAGGGCGTCAGTGTCCATGAGGAAGAAGTAACGATTATGGAAATGACTTTTCACATGAAGGATATGAAAACGTTCACTTTGTTTTTTAAAAGGTTGCATTTTCTTTTATTGACAAGTTGCAATGCGAACCTTGTCAATGTGCAATGTTGTAATCAGAGGGAGACAATATACATACATACATACATACATACATACAGCAATGATTTAGTGCGCCATTCCCTTATGGATAGATATTATGATGATATTATGCAATTTTTTTGAGTTGCGATTTGTATTTTAGATGAAAAAACCCCCATTTGTTTCGTTCGACATGTTCGATATGTTAACACATGGTTGCTGTTTTTAACTGAGCAAGTTTATTTTTTCATTCACATTCTATATCTGATACTCGCTGTTCTGAGTAGGGATAGTTTCAGAAGTCTACAAGGTAATGTTTTTTTAAAGATCAGAGAAAATTACAAAAGCAAAAAAAGAAGATTTGAAGTTGGTCAAATTATTAATCAATAACATGAATATTGTCTGGAGCCATAATGTTTTGAACTTGATTGATGACCACTTAAAATTTATTAGAGTAGTCGAAAACAGGTAATTATTGTCATCTATACAATTATGCGATGAAGCAACATGCAAAATGTTGAAACCATTGTTAGTCATAGTGACCATGGTTACAGGATGTTAAAAGATCATAACATTCACGGTAATGAATTCATTTACTGTAAAGGAATTCGTATACTAAATTGTTTTCTAGAGTAATCTATGAACATCGTAGAACGTTTAAGATCATTTTCTTGTTGAATGGCTCCTATTCTAAAAATCCAATGCTGAAATATCTGTGTATTTTTGTTTTTGGTTTAAAAATACAGGCAAATACATGTTTATTCCATCTTTCATAATACCATATGTGACTGGAACAAACTTCCATCTTCAATTCAGTGCATTCCCAGAAAAGATCTATTCAAGAAATCAGTTAAAAACACTTGGCCAATGTAGCCCTGAGTGAAGACGCTGACGATTTTGTACGAATGTAGACTTATTTTCTCTGTCCCTCTTTGTTTTTGCATCCCTTTTCCATCTTTCTTGTTGTTTTGGGACCCCATTGGAAATAAGTCTGCATTTGTAGCCAGTCTTTTATTGGCTATCCTGGCTTTCAACTTTTTGATGTCTTTGGGATTTTGTATAATTGTTTTATATTTATTATTCGTCTTGTATATTTATTTCTATGTACTGTTTTGTTGAAATGCCGAATAAAACTAAACTAAACTAAACTAAAGTAAACTAAACTAAACTAAATACAATTCAAAATGTCATAGCTAAATTTCGTAGAGCATTTAGTTTTCTTCATCGTATGGATGCCCTTTCAAGAAAAGGCACCAAATCTCCACCCACTCACTGTAGGCCTTAGCATAGCGTGTTCTTTTTTAAGGACGATCGCCGTGATAAGTTCCTACCTGTAGATTTTGTTTACTTTTTGTCAGTAATAACTTCGAAATTCGGCAATAAAAATGGGGGTCACTGACCATCTAATCGCGCTATGACTTCATATATGATGACGTCATTTTCCTTTTAATGGACGATAACTTGAAAACTCGAGCGTTAGATTACTTGACATAATTAACGTTTTTATCTGTTCTATGATCTATATCCGAATTCCGATAAATTGTTTTTTAGATTTTACCCTACGTAATTACATCTCACTAAAAATGTCTACAGGTAGCAAATAATGTGAAAAATAAGCATTTTTAGTATATGAAAAACACGTAAAAAGTTTGATCACCGAAAGGTCGGAAGCATTCGATACTCTTGCTGTATCAAAATTCTTTGTACCCAGGTGCATTTGATGTTCAAAGAATTTAAGGAGATTAATAATTTCAAAGTTGAATTTCTAGGTGTTGGTTAGTAGTAGAATATCTTAGCTTTACTGTCTAAAACTTTTGAAGCGAATTGAACACTGTTACCAAGAGATACGGTCATTTAATGAAAGTGCGATGCAATTACAGTTTTCA
This sequence comes from Ophiothrix spiculata, assembly GCA_000969725.1. Lineage (NCBI taxonomy): Eukaryota > Metazoa > Echinodermata > Ophiuroidea > Amphilepidida > Ophiotrichidae > Ophiothrix > Ophiothrix spiculata. Next base: position 8,075 of record JXSR01S046513.1, read on the forward strand.
ACAAATAACACACACACACACACACACACCCCACACACCCCACCCCTTGCTTACAGACGCTATTTTTGTCACATGGTGTCTGAAAAGGGTGATTAACGCTACCTTATATTAAGTTAACTTCGATATTATCAACCATAAGGTGGTGTTATTTAATATCATAGCATAGCAAAAGGTCTCTACTATCTGTTCATAGCAAAATAATCACAATCTTTCACGGTGTTACGTATTTATGACGTCATAGAGTACGACTAATCTGAAAATTGCGATTTTTGAGGAAAAAATCGAAAAAATTAACATTTTGCAATAAAATGTCAAAATATTAGCATTTCATGAATATTGCTGCTTATAAAGATTTGAAATAACACTTTTAACATTTCTTGTAAGTTTCAGCACCAGGGCATTATTTAAAAATATTTCAAAATGGCAAATTAAAAATATGCGTAGTGACAACCATAAAACCCGACCCACATCTGAACTTTGGCGGCTTATCCTTCCCCTATCTGTGAGAGTACCTGGGCAATCAGAAAATTATATGTTTAAAAGGGAAAAGTTGGGTCACGCTTTTCGCAGAAAACTGCTGCGGAAACAAACCTGTCATATGATTTCATTTTATGTTGGACACACTACCTTTAAGTTGATATCTATTTTCAAAGAAAATGCAGAAAAATAACCGGAGCTTTAGGGGGCTTTTCCCCTTGGGCCCTCTGCACCCACGGAGCCCTTCAGCGGGCACTTGCACCCCATGCATTACCCCTAGTGCGCAAGCGCTTCTATGTAGGACACCTTTCAAAACCTGCCCATGGGCACCCGCTACCAAAGTTACACCACTGTTCAAGATGACATAAACATCGGTCAGACATATTCTCCAGGTATGTCACTAATATTTCACCTATAAAGTTCCGAGGAACTTCAATGGCTGTGAATTTTACCCCGTTGGACTAAAATGTCAATTTTCATGATTATGATTTCTCTTATGGTTAATTTGCGTCTACAAATTACCACTTTTGTCAAATTAAACTTAATATTCACATGCTACAGATTATATATTATCATTATATTGCGCCTTTGGAATAGGATTCTTAACACTTAAGTGGTCAAGGTCCTCCACATGCCCGTTAGTGGTCAAGGGGGGTAACCGAAAAAGCGCTTTCCCGAAAAAAATTTATGTTGAAACTCTGGTCACAGGTAAAGTACTTCAACAGAACAAAAACAAAGAAAATAATTTGAAAATCGGACAAACCGTTTCAAAATGGCGGCCAAACCAAAATTTTCTGTGTCGTGACAACATTTTCCCGCCAACAATTTGAAAACTCACTTCCCAATGGAATTTTTCAATAAAATTTGGCTGATATTTGCGGTATGTAAGTACAAATACATTCCTGATATAAAATTTGAAAAAAGTTGTTCCGTTACGATTTTATGGGCAAAACAAATTTGAAGAGCGCCCTCGAAAATGCTAATTAGCATGGGAAGGGGTGGGTCGATTTTAAATTTGTTTGCCATCAGGTGAAGGGTATGGTAAAGTTAGACAAATACATAGAAGGGCGATGAAACATTTCTTCGAGTTTTGCGCTGACGCGCAAAAACCAAATGTTGGGTCCATATGGACCCCCCTTGACCACTTAAGTGCTAAGATAGCGCTTTCTAATTGTCTGAAGAGTGCGCTGCCCCATATACATAATCATAATCGTCTTGAACCTCATGATATGTAGATGTCCAATATATTCACGTGAATTTAAAGCTTTATATATTGTTGTGTGTTTCAAATTTACTGCAGATAAAAATGAATGTTCAGACGGCTCCAACAACTGCCATAACTCTGCAACATGTGGAAACACTGTAGGAAGCTTCACGTGTACCTGTAATAATGGATTTACCGGCAATGGAGTTTTTTGTAACGGTAGGAAATAACCGTCAATAGTTGGAAGTTAAAGGAACGTGAAAATAAAATTAGACTCTGTATCACTTATGTATTAAAAAGCTTCCTATGCTATGTTTTTACTTTAACCAGCTTGAAGAAGCCACACCGGTAAATACGTCCCCATTGACTTTACATGCAAAGTGGCCTGTCATTAAACGTCATTTTCTCGACTTAACATCGTCTGGTTACCTTGTGATTGGTTTCGTACTTGTGCTTGGAAAGATAATGGACATATCTCTTCTACAAAATGGACAGAAATAAATGGTCAAGGCAAAGTTTTCGAGATACGGCGCATCAAAGTCACGCGTCATTTTGAGTGCGCCCATGCCCATGCCCATTGGGAAAATATTGCAACTCACCCACTAGACACACTGTGTTCTCCAAAAGTCATAAGATTCCTTCAAAAATGGTACAAACAAAATTATTTCATCATGAATGATTTAATAACAGTCCAATTAGCAGGAGAGCCTTGATTTAAGGCTGATTTGATAGTTTTCCCTGTTATGATTTAAGTTCAAGTATATTTTCCATACTTGTTGATTTTCCAAAATTGTTGCTGATAAACAGGGTCTATGTGATAAAGTAATCATCCAGGGCTATACAAAACTGTGGTATGTTTAGATTTTTTTGGAGTTTCTTGTAACGGTAGGAGATAACTGTCACAACATTCTGGCCAGGTTCTGAATATAGAAAGCTTTAGACAATACTTTAAGTTGAAGTTAGAGGAAATAATATTAAATGGAACTTTGTATCATTTATGAAAAAAGAAAACTTTCTTTGCAATAATTCTTTAGACAAAATGTTGGACTTTTGTTTGTGGATGATTTACACTTCCTATGTTTGAAAATAACAGCCAATTACCAGATATCGTGACAATTTTGATGAAAACCTCCAAAAAGTCAAATATTTGAATTTTATTTTATTTGTTGATTTTGGGTATGAGGCTTTTCTCTAAATGTTATAATTAATGCTATACAATGAGAAAGAACCAAAGAATTGTTTGTAAAACATTCCTTTCACATCATAGATTGCAGAAAAATCAAAAGAAATTTGGAATTTTCATTAGATCTCCTGATAAGGCCAATTCTAAAAATTCAACTATAGAGGGCAGTATTTATCGTTGTCGACAACGATATTTAAAACTAAGAGAAAATCCGGTTTGAAAGTAACAATAGCCCCCCCCCGGAAATCAAGGTCTACCTTCAAAACGAATAACGGAGAAAAGCGAGACATTATTACCAGGTACTTTTGTAACGTTTGTTATAAACAATGATAAAGGGAGAGGGGTGGTTAAATTGAAACTGAAACGTCCAAAGTTATTGTTTGTTTGCACCATAGATTAGGGTAGGGTCTCCTCTTTCTATTGATACCAAAAGCTTGAAAATCAGCCTAGATAATTATGACGTCATAAGTAGTTCCAAGTCGTAAAATCATGATTTTGGACAAAAATCAAACATTCGCTGTAAAAGTTCCAAGATTGGAATATTTCTACTAAGAAAAAAAAATGGAGAAAAGACTAAAAGTTGTGAAACAACCATTTTGGATTTGCATTACCAACAAGCATAACACAAGTTTCCTTCTTTAATCTGCAAGACGCATATCTATTTTCTATCCATGTTGCAAAATGTATCTCACATTTCAGATATTGACGAATGCTCTCAAGGAGCACATAATTGTATTGCTTTGGCAACTTGTAAGAATAAACCAGGAACGTTCCAATGCGTCTGCAACTCTGGCTACGAAGGGGACGGCACTACAACGTGTTCGGGTAATATGCTCATCTAATTGGTTACTCTGTGACACCACCTGGCAACACTATGTCTCCCATTTGCCTATTGTTTTGGTACATTTGATTACCAGTCATCAAAAATCATATAACTATAGATTAGAATCATCATTTTGATCGAGATATCATTTTGTCACTCCAACCATAAATCACAAGTATTAAAAATTTTGAAGGTAGCAACGACGAATCAACAATCAGTTAACAGTACACCGTGTGACGAACAACTTTATAGGTCTTTTATTTCTAAAGCGAATCATATCATCATATTACGAGTATATAAGTTTATAAGTACGCGTATTAACAGTATAACTATTAACACCAGTGCGCATGACTGCATATTAAATGAAAAAGTCAGACATTGATCATGTTCACCATGTAATGACTCATGTAACTGTCAATATTAAAGTACATTTGAATAATGTCGTCGACATAACGATTTGTTAGCGGTGGTTCAAGATGTTATTTTCATACTTTCAAAAATGCAGTGGCTAAGTACTGTACAGTTGTATGCGACACGCAGAGTATTATGGAATATTATGTCTTTATCAAAGTATAATGGCAATAATCATATCACCGTGATGTCACGTAATACCTATTAAGATTACTCTTGAAATTTCTGCGCAGGTTATTATACTTTAATGTGTACATGATCTTCAGATCTTGGTGATGGCATTTGATAGTTAGAGCATTTACTCTAAGATTATCTATAATCTTGATTATTAAATCTTCTGAAAACTAAGGACATAGTGATATTCACCCCTTCACAGATCAAGACGAATGTGTAGATGACTCACACAATTGTCACAGACCACATGGGCGATGCAACAATACAATAGGCAGTTTTACATGTTCCTGTAGAACAGGCTACTCGGGCAATGGAGTTCAATGCGCAGGTAAGCTTGGATTGTTATGACGACTAATAAAGTAGCCTGGAAGTTCACGCCATAAGTAAGACACCGTTTTATTTCAGATTATGGGGATAAAACAATAATAGAACTACACGATTTTTTAGTGGATGAGGTTGCTGGTTGACATAAGACCATAGTATGCAACTTGATCGAAAAACCCGAACGACCCACTGCGATGATTTATCTCGTTCGTCGATATTCTGTAGGGAAATTTACGTCACTTTGCTCAATGACGCATTTTGTTGAGCTTGGTTTCATTTTTTTGCTGATAGCATAATATTTTCATATGTCATTAAGCAGATGGAGCGCTTTAAAATTGGGCACCATAGATCGACGATTGTTGACACTGCGCGATCACCGAAGAACGTGTAGGTAGAGGCCAAAAACATCATCCAGATTTCATGTTAAATGGAAATTAATGAGAATTTCAAATTGTAAGTTTGTTTTTTCTCACTAAAATTAAATCATCGAGTCTATTTTTGTGGATTTATTTTAAACGAAGGTAGCCGTAACGTGCGTTTCAAAATCCTGAACGCTGGCTCCATTGGAAATACGTTGTTGCAAGGTTGCCGAATTCGCTTAGCGTTAGTGCCTCATATAGAATATGAGGCACGAGTTGAGTGCAATATGCAACTATTACTTTCGGAGTGTTCATACTCCTGTGATAAATGATCATGCCATCTAATCTATAAACCACTGTTGAGAAAACAAAATGAGATCTGCTTTGGTTTCTCCCAGATATTGATGAATGTGCTACAGACGCCTATGACTGTCATTACAATGGATCCTGCGTTAATACGATAGGAAGCTATGAATGTCAGTGTGATAATGGCTACGAAGGCGACGGGAAGAACTGTACAGGTACGTTTGCAAAAACGGTTTATTAGTTTTAGTAAGTTACTAAGGTTGATAGTAAATAAATACCCCTAGCTATTGCATCGCAAAAGCCCTTAGAAATACTGAACTTACTTTTTTGAGAAAATGACGTTTCAGTCCAAACATTCAACACTGATATTAATCCGTTAGATCCGTCATGTGACAGACCATTGTTTTCTCAACAAAATAAATCAAGTGTAATGCTTAATCAAATTATCTGATTTAGGTGTTGTTTACGTAATTGCTGAGAACATTCACTGCTTTAAGTGCAGAAATCAATATCCCAGGAATAAACTTTGCATGTCAATGCTCTATTAAATAATCTGTTACTATCCCTTCATCAGATATCAACGAGTGTGCCGTTGGTAGCCATGATTGTCATTCAAATGCCACGTGCACTAACACCGATGGCAGTTTCGACTGTGATTGTAATTCGGGCTTCGAAGGAGATGGGAAAGTGAATTGCCCAGGTATGTATTAATGAACATTTCAGATTGTTTACTATTAGTAAAATTACTATTGACAACTTGACAAGCACACATTGAATCATTAGTATTGTGTTTTGAACGTGTAATATCGTTAAAAACATTTTATTACCAAGAAGAAGTTAATTTAGACTGTCCTTTACACGGCTCTAACTTGCTGCTTTGTTTTCAAATATTTTGCCTTTTACTAAAATTAGTACAATTGCCAAATTATACTACCATTTAATTGCACAAGATCTTTTAGAATCCCATTAGTGCACAAGAAAAGGGGTTAAATTCTCCCCTAAAACCACGCCCCTGTGACATTTTGAGCCATTATGAGCCATGTCCATACAACAAAATCGGTTAATTAATTTTCGATTTCAAAATGGCGGTCGAAAAAACGAGTTCAATTTTAGTAATTTTTTAGTATTAAAAACAAAATTCACGATTAAATATTTGATACAATTTGGCTTATAGAAACAAAACATACAAGTAAATCCTTTAAAAATGAAATCCGTTGTTCGGTTGCATTTGCATAATTTGCGTTTTTGCACTACATGCGAAACACGATATTCTTGGTCCAATTCAGGACCCCCCTATTTATGCCAAAAGTAAGATGAAAATTTCTTTGTAGGACGTAAGCTAAACATGATTATATGCAATATCGACCCATGAGCACCAGAATGACTTGTTTTAACCCTACTTTTCCCTTCAAACGATCCGATTTTTTCACCGTCTACAGGCCTAACAGTTATATTATGATTCCCCGATAAAATACTTTTGCGAAATATATGATTAACTGCTATCAATTCTGACGTATTGCTATCCGTACGTATCCATATATATGAATATTTAGTAAGTCGTTCAAGACGTATTTATTGTTTCATTACTAAATAAATCATATTTATATAATAAGCTCATAAATATTAAAACATGAATATTCATGGCCCATGGGATATAGCAATAGTTAGATATTCCAACCACCGCAGTGTCGCCGCAATATATCTATTTACTATTTTCTACACACCGGAATATTGAGTAACGAAATGGTTACATTAGTAAAAAGTTAAATGATTTTAAATCTGCAAATTTGATTTATGATGAATTCTAGTAGTAATTAATTTTTTGTACAGTGAAGTAGATAAAATAGTAAAAATCGCTCGCAAACAGATACCTCAGAATTCATAAATATAGGCCTATATGCGAAAAGAGGAGAACATGATTTTTGACTACGCAAGTCTACCAAGTGGTCTTGATCGGTCAGTAAATAAGTAATTTGCTGCAAATGATGCAACCGTGATAAATGATAAAATCACCAATGTTACGTAACGACTTAAAAAGAACCATCTATTTGTATTTTCTCCAAGATATTGATGAATGTGCGATTGACGCGTATGACTGTCATCACAATGGATCCTGCGTCAATACGAAAGGAAGCTATGAATGTCAATGCAATAATGGGTACGAAGGCAACGGGAAGAACTGTACAGGTACGTCAGATACAATGGCTCATTAATTGATGTAAGTCACTCAAGTAGTCATTAAATCAAAACTAATGCCTCTGATGTCTGTTTTTGTTTTACCGTATTGTTAGGCCTTACAGACAATACAATTGTCAACATGACATTTATACCAACTGCATGGAGACTAAACAGGATTTTTAAAAAGTGACTTCACGATGAATTTTAAGAAGAAGCATTTTGAACATTGTAGAGCTTATTCCGTCTTGACAACCCGAAAGTTGCACAATTTGCATTTCATGCACTATTTAAGGTTCTGTTTCTTTACTATCATAGATAGCAACGAATGTGCCGTTGGTAGCCATGATTGTCATTTAAATGCCACGTGCACCAACAATGATGGCAGTTTCTACTGCGATTGTAAAGTAGGCTTTCAAGGAGATGGAAAAGCAAATTGCTCAGGTTGGTGGTAATGTCATACCAGTTATGTGTCAAATCTATTTATTATTCATTAAATGATAACTTGACATGTTAGGGAACTATAGATGAGCATTTTTATAGGAAATATAATGTCATAATTGCCACTCTAACTATATTGGTTCTTAAGCTTTCTGAAATTTCAAATTTGGATGTACTTGTTTTAACATGTTAAAACTGATGGATTCTACACATTATATTTAAGATTTGTATGTTCAATTTCAATACTTGATCTACTTGTCGACTCCTTGGACAAATATTTAATTCTATTTTATTTAATTTACATAAACCAAATAATAATGAACTATATTGATTAATTAGTATAATTCGTCGCTATATTGATATTGATACCTGCCACAACATTGTTAGAGCACTTATACTTTCTAAACTCGATTACTGTAATGTTTTGTTGAATGGCATTTCAAAAAAAGATCTGAAACGTCTTCAAATTTTACAAAACAAATGTGCGAGGCTTGTGTGTCTGAAATCTAGACGTGAGCATGTTACACCGTTGTTGAAACAGCTGCACTGGTTACCAGTTCAAGAAAGAATTGAGTTTAAAACGCTGCTCTTTGTCTACAAAGCTGTGATGGGACTCTCTCCTCAGTACATTAAGGACTGCCTTGTTGTTAAAAGTACAAGTAGTGCAATGAGGACTCGCTCGGCTAGCAGTATCAGCTTTGTTATGCCTATTCCTAATAAATGTGCTGGGGATAGAGCCCTGTCAGTTGTTGCTCCAAGGTTGTGGAACCGATTGCCTGTGTTCATTAGGAATGCCACTAGTGTTGATGTTTTCAGATCTTATTTGAAAAAGTACCTTTTCCCTGAGTAGTTCACTTGTATTTTTTTTCATTGTTGTTGTGTATTTTTCATGTTTTTTGCGCTTTGTATCCCTAGGCAAAGGCGCGGTATACATGTATGTTATTATTATTATTATTATTATTATTATAACATATAGTATCTCACTGAATACTCAGCTAATGAAACTTGCACAAGGCTTTTATTTGTAAATGATGGTTACTTTTTTGGCTTGAAAATCTCCCGCTTTAAAAAATAGTCCCATTTTAAAAATGATATGAACATGATGAAGCTGTAAGATGAAAGCAATTTAATTAGCTTTTTGATTGCATTTTGCCAATAATGCTAAGGGATACGTTATCATTTTTCAAATGGTCAAGAAAGCGTAGACATAATGCGGAAGATGGAGGTTACCAAATGTGTTCAATCAGCTTGACTTTGGTGCTATTTTAGAAACAAAAATGTGTTTTAAAGTAAAACATTGCTAGCATATCAATGTCCAAAAAGCCATATGTTACGATTTTGCCGCAACAGATACGTAAATCTATTTTTTTACCCTTCGTAAAAATGCAATGCATTATAAAAGGTAATGCAATACCATATTTATTTATGGTAAGTGCTTAGTCATCATCGAGTGTAATAATTAAGTTGTCAAATATGCAGTTTTGCCGATTAACTTACGATTCAAAAGAGAATCAAACCGATACGTAATAACAGATACGTTATCTTAAAAAGGCGGGAAAACAATAGTTAACAAAAATCAAGTATTTTTTTTCAAATCTCCCATGCACTCAGAAACCATTTGAATTTATGATTGTGTATGTTTTCATAAGTTATTATTAAATGAATTTTTAAAATTACTGATAACAAATATGAACGCTTTATCGGGGATTGAGCCATAATGTTTGTATAATTACTATGTCACTTGGTGATTCTGTCGATACTTACGTGATAAATGACAATGTCATCTAATATCTAGCAATCACTGTTATGAAAAACAACTACATGTATGTCAAAAAAGATTGACTTGCTACATTTCTCGCAGATGTAAACGAATGTTCAATAGACGCCCACGACTGTCATTACAATGGATCCTGCGTCAATACGATAGGAAGCTATGAATGTCAGTGCAATAATGGATACGAAGGCGACGGGAAGAACTGTACAGGTAGGTTTGCTAAAATGTTTCATTCTTATTCTTTGTATAGACAGCTATATTAGGTACTTAAGATCATAACCAAATGCTGTGCTTGTTTTGCCTACATTAATACACAGTTACACATAAGACAGTCATAAAATGTCTTGTTGAAAGTGAATTAAAACCAACTTCAAACTTGACATTGAAAATATTATTCAGTTACAATCACTCTTGTTGTACAATATTCAAAGAAGTATAATCTTGGCCTCCTTTACGAGATATACGGCGAAAATAACTGACCGAATTAAATTAATGGTAAATGATAGATACAAGCGAGTTCGTATTGAACTTTCAGGGTTTTATGTATTAGAAATATTGGTATATTGTATATAATATGAAAGAATAAAATTGTTTGATTCAAATTTTACGTTTAAATCAAAGGCGATTTAAAAAGTTAATCAAGTATTGGCTTAAAATCATTGTATATTCATGTTCAAAGTAAATTTATACTGATTTTTACAATCTAAAATCACGGGCGGAACACAAAAGAACAATATTTTTGATCAATTGCAGTCATCCGCGATAAATCTGCAAACCTAGGTTTCATACATTATTTATTTACATGTTTCTTTTTATTAATTAATTAAAACAAATAAATTAAAATTGTTTGGAAACCTAGGTTTATGCATGAATTGAATGATCTGTTACTTTACCCGTTCATCAGATATCAACGAGTGCGCCGTTGGCAGCCATGATTGTCATTCAAATGCCACGTGCACCAACAATGATGGCAGCTTCTACTGCGATTGTAATGTAGGCTTTGAAGGCGATGGAAATGCAGATTGCTCAGGTATGGTTTATTACTAAATAAAATAAAATATAAATAAAAATACAGAATTATGGTTAATGCCAACTATACAACCTCGATAGCAATAGTCAAATTTTCCAATCTATATAATGACAATGGATATATAAGATATATAATATAATATTGATATGACTAAGTCACTTGATGGTTCTGTTTACACTCTGGTTATAAATGATCATGTCATTTAATAAAAAATCAAAGAACTTGATATGCTTTCTCACAGATATTGATGAATGTGCAAGAGATGTATATGACTGTCATTACAATGGATCCTGTGTCAATACGATAGGAAGTTATGGATGTCAATGTAATGATGGATATGAAGGCAACGGGAAGAACTGTACAGGTACGTTTGCTAAAATGTCAAATTTAGGTTGTAAGTTGAACTTCACTTTGCAGTGATCGTGGCTAATGCCTTTAATTAAAGGCTCTTATTTGGCAAACAATTTAATTGGATGCTAAGAATAACATTATTCATAAACTGCAATCACATGTAAGTAAGCCTGCAAACTTATGATTTCACACAGTTTTAAAAATTGTGTTACACCCCATGCACAGATATCAACGAGTGTGCCGTTGGTAGCCATGACTGTCATTCAAATGCCACGTGCACCAACACCGATGGCAGTTTCTATTGCGATTGTAAAGCGGGCTTGGAAGGAGATGGAATAGCAAATTGCTCAGGTATGTTTTATTACAATAATAAATAAAATATAAATACAAATTACAGGATTATGACTTCGGTTGGTTTCAGAGTGTCTTTCGTGGTGGTTGTACAAATACCATGACGTCAAAATTTTATGTGCGCAAACTCGACCTTGTCGCATTAGGAGAATTCGCTGCGAGCACGAAAGACCGATATATGTCGTGATGGTCGCAACGACATGTCGTTTGAATGGGAATAATTCAATTTTTCTCGCAACAGATCATCGAAGCATTATGCAAATGTGTCTTGCTACATTACGACAACTAAAAAAAAAAAAGCAAATGCTTTGTCGTCTGCCGCGACTAGAACATACAATGTGACACCTACTCTACAACCACGTCACGTGCTGATTCTGTTGATTCTATGGTGATAAATGATCATACTATCTAATCTTTAGTTACCAATGTTGAAAAAACTAATATCAAAGAAATGATTTGCTGTTTTTTTTCTCAGATATTGACGAATGTGGAACAGACGCTTATGATTGTCATTACAATGGATCCTGCGTCAATACGGTAGGAAGCTATGAATGTCAATGTAATAGGGGTTACGAAGGCGACGGGAAGAACTGTACAGGTACGTCTGCTAAAATGGCTTATTTAGGTTGTAATATGGTTGTTATCAAATGTAAAAAAACAACAACAAAAAAACAGTCGTATTTACTGTTAAACGGTCATAATCTTTGTCTTATTGAATGAAAATATATTTTAAATTCTGCAAACGTAGATCTGAAAACCTAGTATCAAGATTTTTGATCAGCTGCAATCACATTATTAAATGACCTGTTACTTTTCTTTCATTAGATGTCAACGAGTGTGTCGTTGGTAGCCATGATTGTCATCCAAATGCCACGTGCACCAACACTGATGGCAGTTTCTACTGCGATTGTAAAGTAGGCTTCGAAGGAGATGGAATAGCAAATTGCTCAGGTATGTTTTAATACGATATTAAATACAACAAAAAATAAAAGTACGGGATTATGACTTAGGCTGGTTTCAGAGTACCTGTGGTGGTGGTCGTACGATCGCCGTGACATCAAAAAATGTCAAGTGCGCAAACTCGACCTTGTTCATTTCGAGTCTGCGGCAAGCACGACAAACCGACATATCGATAACCCTGCCGTGATGGTCGCAACGGTACGACGTTTTGAGTTGGAACAAGTTCAACTTTTTTGCGATAGACCATCGCATATTTAAATATGTCTTGCTACATTACGACAACTCAAAAATTACCAATGCTTGGGCATCTGATGCAGCTATAATCTACAATGCGACATCTACTCTGAAAACACCCTCAACTGCTTAAGCCACGTCATGTGTTGATTCTGTTGACTCTACGGTGATAAATGACCATGTCATCTAATCATTAGTGACCATTACGAGAAAAAAATATCAAAGAAATGAGATTTGCTGTGTTTTATTCCAGATATTGACGAATGTACAATAGACGCCTATGACTGTCATTACAATGGTTCCTGCGTCAATACGATAGGAAGCTATAAATGTCAATGTAATAATGGCTACGAAGGCGACGGGAAGAACTGCGCAGGTGTGTCTGCTAAAATGTCCTATTTAGGTTTTAATATGGTTGTTATCAAATGAAAAAAAAAACAGTCGTCCTTTCTGTTAGAAGGTCACAATCTTTGTCTTAAATGGTGGTAGAAAATGTGTTTTAAATTCTGAAAACACATACCTGAAAACCTGATA
>JXSR01S046513.1:23785-48873 GCA_000969725.1 Ophiothrix spiculata
GATCAACTGGGATTTCATAACTACAACAAATTCCAGTCGGACCTAGTTGAAACCTAGTTCAATCCAGTTGAACATAGTTAAGCACAGTTCAACACAGTTGAGATTTCCAACTGGTTTCAACTGGAATTTTGACCTGGGTTGCTCTACAACGACAACTCAATATTAAAAATGCTTTGGTCATCTACCGCTGCTACAAACTACAATGCGACACCCTTAAGCCACGTCATGTGTCAATTCTGTTGACTCTATAGTGATAAATGACCATGTAATCTAATCTTTAGTGATTATTGTGAGAAATAAAATATCAAAGAAATGAGATTTGCTGTGTTTTATCCCAGATATTGACGAATGTGTAATAGAGACCTATGACTGTCACTACAATGGATCCTGCGTCAATACGATAGGAAGCTATGAATGTCAGTGCAATAATGGGTACGAAGGCAACGGGAAGAACTGTACAGGTACGTCTGCTATTTAATGTCTCATTTTAAGTAGTTATTTAATGAAAACAAACAGTTGTCCTTTTTGTGCTTTCCGTTAGGTCAAACGGTCATAATATTTGTCTTGTTGACTGAAAATATATTTTAAATTCTGCAAACACAGATCTGAAAACCCAAAATCAAGATTATTGATCAGCTGCAATCAGCCGCAATTAGCCCGCAAACTTAGGATGATTTAAAACATTATTAAATGGCCTTTTACTATCCTTTCATTAGATATCAACGAGTGTGCCGTTTGTAGCCATGATTGTCATTCAAATGCCACGTGCACCAACACTGATGGCAGTTTCTACTGCGATTGTAAAGCAGGCTTCGTAGGAGATGGAAAAGTGAATTGCTCAGGTTGGTTTTGTTAATTATCAAATTAAATCATTTCTATATTAGTTATCGACAAGGAACCTATAGATGAACACTTTACAGGCAACGTAATTTTGCACACGGCACGGTAGTTTTGACTATATTTATTAGCCTTTTAAAAAACCTCAGTTCGTTTGCGACATGCGGGATGTTTTTTATTTTAATATTTGTCTAAAATTTAACCATAGGTCTCTAACTCTGCAAATGACGGTTGCAAAGGACACAAGCAAAAATTCTGCCTTTTTACTAGTATATTTTGTTTTCTGGTTTTCTCCCTCGTATACTAAATATAGTCAAATTTTTCAATTGTATCGACTCATTGGTGAGATTAAATATTAATATGACTATGTCACTTGCTGATTCTGATGACACTCGGTGTTAAAATGATCATGTAATCTTATCTTTAGCAACCACTGTTAAGAAATCAAATATCGAAAAACTGAGATTAGTTATACTTTCTTTCAGATATTGATGAATGTGCAAGAAACGCCTATGACTGTCATTACAATGGAACATGCGTCAATACGGTAGGAAGTTATGTTTGTCAATGCAATAATGGATACGAAGGCAGAGGGAAGAAATGTACAGGTACGTTTGCTAATATGTCTTATTTAATTGAAATAAGTTACAAAAGTAATTGTTTAATAAAAAAACAATGGGTTGCCTTTGAATTACCGTTAGGTCAGACGGTCTTAACATTTGCCTTGGTGAAATGATATTTGTATCAAATTCTACAAACCCCGGTCTGTTACCCTAATATCAAGCTTACTGATCAGTTGCAATTGCAATCTTTAATGTTGATATTCAAACCCTATTAAAGAATCTATTACTATCTCATCATAGATATCAACGAGTGTGCCGTTGGCAGCCATAATTGTCATTCAAATGCCACGTGTTTCAACAATGATGGCAGTTTCTACTGTGATTGTAAATCAGGCTTTGAAGGAGATGGAAAAGAAATTTGCTCAGGTATGTTGTTATTTTGTGTATCAAAAAAACATGTATGTCATTTTAAGTATTGGGAAAACAAGATTTTTGCTTTGGCAGATTAGCTGTCTATGAAGTACATACTTTTGGACCTGAGGATAATGTACTTTTCTTGACGCCATTTTGAAACTGAATTAACGTTTTGCATAATATTTTTTTTATTCTTTTGTTTTTTGTATACTTTTTATATGATTCTTCCTTACCAAAATAACTTGTCTTTTAATCAAACTCTTCGGTCCATGTTGACCACTATTGCACTTTGTTATTAATCTTTCATCCTACAGATATCAACGAATGTGTGCTGGATACCCATGATTGTCATGTCAACGCTACCTGTGCTAATACGTTTGGATTTTATGATTGTAACTGCCATGCTGGCTTTGGTGGGAATGGCTTCGTGTGTGAAAGTAAGCTTAGGCTTATACTAAAACTCATCTTTTAGGTATATGGCAGCACATTTAATGTTAATGGAATCAAAGTGTTTTAACCCCTTATCTTAATTGTACCATTTACATACTTTATACATTTCTGAACTTAAAACATCGAACAATTATTTTTCAGTAAATATTCATATTTTGTAGTTGGTTGAAAGTATTTGAAAGAATTGACCTTTTTTTTTGAAACTAATAATTTGAACCAAATACAAATTTTCCCGATAATAAAATATCACAAAACGTTTCAATTCACAAACTGCAGGAATATGCACATGAATGCCAAAATTTCTTCATAACTCTAAGTACTCTGATTGCATAAGAAAATGTCTAAAAAGATTATGCTAAAGTATTTGTTAATACCTTGGTCATTTTAGAGCTATCTGCAGATTGTCAGCAATACGATTCAATCAAATCCGCTGATACAGATGATCTGGATGAGTACCTGCGTATTCTGGAATGCAGACCAGACCTTGTGGGTGATGGTGATGCAAGGGAACAAGTGGCTGAGGTATGATGAAAAAAAAAATAGATAGCAACAAATTCAAATGAAAAGGGTACAATTAGTGCAAATTTTGTCGTTAATTTGATTGTTGCTAAATCTAAAATCGATATAATTCAACATTTACCTTTACCACTAAATGAAGAGTAATGAGTAGTAAGTGATGTAGTATTTAGAGGCAGAGAAATCCACAACTCAATTATTGGATCAACTTCCCAATAAAATTGGACTCTGACCTCTGATACAAGCAGCCAATCCATCTCAAGAAAAAGGTTAAAGTGGATTAGAAAAAAAATCTTATTTTGTTTAAAATTGTGTTACTCATTAGCTTGGACCAGAATTTCAGCTCAGATGAACTTTCACTCTTATATGTTGAGAATTATTTGGATGAAGAGATAGTTTTTCCAGTGTTGAGGGCAAATTGTAGCGATATATTTGATCACCATATGTACTCTGACAATGAAACAAGCAATCACACTCTGTTACGATATCAATAGTATATCCATTGTATTCTACACCACTGCGTATTAATATTTTTTGTATATGAATCGTTCATGTTTTGGTAATATTTTTGGCTAATTTTATTGCTTAGCTAGCACATGGACAAACATTGACAATATGATCATTTTAATATTCAGCAAAATTGGTTACATAGTTCTGATTTGAAAAAATATGAACTTATGAATTTTCTTTCCCGCATGGTCATATTGGTATATTTGCCAAAAATGTTAAAAATGAGTTCAACAAACAACCGTGTATGAAAAGGCATTGAAAGCGTCGTGGGCATATAGATATTACAATAAGTAGTGTATGCGTAAAGCTATAGTGCACCTGATTATCTTCTAGAAGAATATATCTCAGAAGGACTAAACATTATTTAAAATAAGCAGATGTTGATTTATTCTTATATAAATTAGGACACATAATATTCTAAAATGTCTGAAACAAAATTATTTTCTTTCCCATTTCTACTGGTTATGAAGGCCGTGGTTGAAAAGGTGACGACTGCAATAACTTCGATTTCATTTTCTGTTGAAGAACCCGAGGTAGGGTAGTATTTTACTCGCTAGAATTGTATTGTAATAATGACGTCATATTTATTTAGAATAAACAGGTTTTGTCTCACTTGGCAAAGGCGTTACGTAATTATGACGTCATATTTATTAAAATAACCAGGTTTTGTCTCACTTATGAAAATTAATGCTAGAATATTTTATATATAGGACTAATATAATATAATTTTGCTTTACTAAAATTTGAATTGAACTAAAAATTGGTGTTCTTGCAAACCAATTTATTTTAATAACCCAAACTCTTAAGAGTTTAAATCTTAAAAGGAGATTATTTCAATACAAACATACAACAAAAATCGATGAAATGCTGGATGAAGCTTGCTGCTCATGAGGTTTGCTAATAAACATAACAATACCTAACTATAATCCGTAAGTAAGGCTATTCACCCTTTTGTGTAATGACACGTCCTCGGACGGTTGATGTGACTTTTGCTACTAGTAGTAATTTAACCATTTTGTTATCGAGAAGTCTTTCAGTATATTTCTAGTCTATTTTTACACTTATATTAATATACAGGATTCAAAGACCTCAGACATGCCAAAAAAGCCTGTACAGGTCGAAGAACTTCTTCAAAAGGCTGCTAACACATTGGAAGCAATTGCAACAACTTTACCATTGAAAGAGCCTCTTGAAATAAAGACTCCTGTTATGGGTAAGTTAGTTATAAAATAATAAATAAATAAATACTGGGGATTTATAGTGCGCTATGCCTCCCAGATTTGTAATTCCACTCGGCCTCTGCACACTTTACAAGTGTTCGCTGACTACTGTGGCCCAAGTAAGCTTCATTCCACACCAAGCATCATTTCAGGTTCTGCGACAACCTCTAGGGGCGCTGAACCTTGATCAGCCACATACGCACCATCGCTGCCCGGATCAGCTCCCCGAGTTTCGTACGGGTTTCCACGAGACAATTAGCAGTTAGTTCCTTGTCCAAGGGACTTTCAAGCACACTCAACTTTTTGGCACCAGCGGGGTTCGAACTCGGAACCTTCCGCACCGCAAGCGAGCGCCTTACCGATTGAGCTAACTAGAGTTCTACCATGGGATACTACAGCGAGCCGTGTTTCATAACTAACTACGTTGTCAATTTTACTCAGCTTTAAGGAAATTAATTCCATTACTTTAGCTAATTAAAGAGAAAGAAACAAATTAAACAACTAACGCTTTTCTATTCAAAACACTGAATATGAGTTATGTCTGACCCCTTTCAGTTGTTATTATGAATTTGTAACAGTGATAGTTTAATTATATATATTTAATTATATACGGTATATATGCATATGATGCATGCTACAACTGAAATGCTTTGACGTTATTGTACCTCCAAACATTGATGAAACTCGATTTTGTAACAGTTACATGGAAGTTATTCATAGTTTTGAATTTTGTTTTACAATTTACAGAAAAGATCATTGAAACAATTGTAATCAGCTTAAAGAAGCCTGTTCTGTCGAGTACGATGTAACTATCCATTAAAACACATTCTGTCAGCGCAATAGGATTTACAAGATATATTAGTTATACGAATCAACAAAATATTGGGAGTCAGTTGTAGTATTTACGTAAGACAAAAATATAATAATGTGTATTATCAGTCACCTCAAACATAGCTGCATTACAACACATTTTTGCTTACTTTTAGATGCTAAACTTGAACGTTAAACCTCGAAATACTTAGAACAAGAAGGATGGAAATATGAGACTGACGAGTCTGCAAATACCACCGATTCTATTGCAGTTGCACCAGAGGCCTTCAAACTGATATCAACAGGTAAAGGGCAAACCCGGTTTTTTTAAATGTTAGGATTTGAATACAAATAAACATTTGGAATTTAACCGCTATTCCCTCGTGAACATTATGATAACTCACTTGTTTCCGTAGCATCAATAATAAGGAAATGTGTCTTTCTTGAAGATGTAACCGATTTTTAGCACACGAATTTTACGGTTAATGAAATGAATCTGGGTTTTAACTCAAAACATGTTAGAAAGCAATTTGCAGAACACGCGTACAAAAAATGGTACATGAAACCCAAGCCACGGTCTTGGAACCACCTAGATATATGCAGAGTACACGAGGAGGAATAAATAAATAAATAAATAAATAAATAAAGTGAAAGTAATCCCCGACCATCTACTTCAATGCAGAAAAGGTGACTGTTGTTTACCGTATCACTAAGATTAATATGATGATTATTTAATGTTTCAGGCGATGTAAATGCATCATGTAATATCCTTGGAATAGCCTACAAAGGTCTAGCTAAAACAATGTCAAACAAGACCTTCACTTTCTCTGGTTACACTAGCTACATAGCTGCCGATGTGGTAACTACTTCGGTCATCTGTAATGATGTCAAGAAAAGTGTCCCTTCGTTCTACAGGAAGACGTTGATTACGGTACGTTCGACTCAATTGTTGACACATTGTTCTTGATTGTTATACTAAGAAGTCTGTATCAATCAGTCAAAAAGAATAAAGAGAAAGAGAAAGAAGAAGACGAAGAAGAAGAGAAGAATCGAGAAGAAACGAGAAGAAGTTAATGATGATGAAGAAGAAGGAAAAGGAAAGTTGGAGAAAGAAGAAGAAGAGGAGGAGGAGGAGAAGGAAGAAGAGGAGGAGGAGGAGGAGGAGGAGGAGGGAGAAAGGGAGAGAGGGAGTTCGAACGTCTTTTTCATAGAGGTTCAAAGACTGCACTGTCTGGAATAAGATTTGTAATTTGTTTATCATTTAGCCCACAATCAACCTGGAAAACGGCGAACAGCCAGAACCAAAATGTGTTTACTGGAATGAAATCGAAGAGTAAGACTTGTTTGGGTTACATTTTGTTATTAAATTATAACGCATTAAAATAATATTTCTTATTTGATGACGAGGATGTATAAAACGCCTAGATTAGATGTTGCTTTTTACCAGCTCAAATAATCGTGCCCGTAATTTTAATTTGTAATGGAAATTGTTAAAAAGGTCACCTAGACAGCTGTCTAAGACAAGTTTGATGGTATAATTGATATCAGCTGATCAAGACATTCAAGGTAAATTTTCCAATTAATACGTTTATGTTTGTTTCTTTCTTTGTTTTTTTTTCATTTCCAATCAAGTGGTGGTTCCTGGTCTGATTATGGATGTGAAGTGAATTCAACAGCAGACGATGGGTCAATCGTGTGTTTCTGTAACCATACAACAAACTACGCAGTGTTGATGCAGATCAAACCTGCACCGGTAGGTCTTTATATCCATCACTTGAAATTTACCATGGCAGTATTGGTTGTTGCTGCATGGAGGACATGTTTATAAGCGTTCAAGGAAAATAAGAGAAATCACTTCTTACGTACATCCCGAAATACAGACGTCCGCTCATTGTACGTCACATGACTGACATTCATACATTCCGGTCTATCAGAAGCCAAGAATATAAAGCTCAAGGAGTGGCTTGGAAATCCACAGCGCACTCTACGTGCCGCGTTACAGTTTGCGTACAAACTGTTTAGCATGTACGTGTGTTTGTTTTTTGCCTGGTGGGTTTATTTGGTTTTGGTCCTTATGACCATTTAACAACTTATACTTTCACGAAATATGCATTATTATTTTTCTGTTGTATATGAATTGCTGTTCACTTAACTCTATTTGGCGCTCATTTCGTCAACCGCGAAAATAAACGTAACGAGAAAATGATATTTGAATATAATTCGCATCTTAAAAAAATCACGAGCGTGAAAAATAAAACGCGATAAAATTATTCAAAATTAGCCGTGCACGAAAATTTCTGTGCACGTTTATAGTACCTAATTTGAATCATTAGACTTGTGTCGAGGCTCTTTCAAGAACGCACAGGAATTATCTTTTCGTTTCGTTTTCTTCATTTCAGAGTGGATGGATCCATGACATCATACTTCAACATATCACATTTATTGGCTGTACTATATCTATTATATTCCTTTCAACTGCGCAACTGCTGTCGTGCTTATTGCGGTAAGAACTCTTAGTACTATAAACAGTATTAATATATTGATGGGCAAAAGTACACGTGGCACACTGTTGTTTGAACTCTATAGAAATAGGGATATTTTATACATAAGTGTCAAAAAAGATGGCGCTATTCATAAAAACTTGTTTTAAGATGTAGGAGGGGCATAATGCTGTCATTTAATAACAACAAATAGGTATGCAAATGAAGCATCTGACATCAACAACATTTTAGTAATCGATAATCAAGTCGAATAAATAATTTGAAATTTGTATAGCGCCCTCATGTTTGCCAAAATCTGAATTAATAGAAAATATCAACAAACAGGCTTAAAATTAGCTAAATTTCAACCAAAATGAATTACATTTTGACACTGGGTTAAAAACTTTATTATGCGATATATTTAAGTTATTTGTACTGCTTTTAAACTTTTTGTGAAGTAAAATATGAAATTTTGGTTTGAAATGAAAAAATGTCCCCTTCAAACAGCAGTGGGCATGTGTTTTCTAACACCTCCCGACTCTTATGTCAGGTTTGAATCCGCTGACATTGCGTTTCTGTCCATTTTAGAAGTTGCCCTGCAGTAGACAATGATAGTCATGTTTAAAATGTAACTCAAACTCAGCATGCTCAGAGAAAGAAAGAAATGTTTTTGAAAAAGGGGTAAACCATGATATTGTTTTAACATATTTCTATAAAACAACTTTTGCGAAGTATCATCAACAAAAGCAAGACAAGCAATGTAATCTCGCCAAAACTTTTAATCACATACAGTCTGGTCTTTCGTTGAGTAGAAAATAATGTCAAATAGGAAAAAGATATACTTTCAAACAGGAAGTACATAAAGATTTGTCGATCACAACTATACTGCCGTGATAAGGTAAGCGCTAATACTTAAAATGGATATATATCGGCTTTTAAGCCTTTTCCACCTCGTCCCCAGACAAAAACTTGGTTGCCATTTGTCTGACTACCTCACGACTGTCTTTATAGCCTATTTTCTTTGTTCTGCAGCCACATTTCTTTAAGCGGTGACCGAGTGCTGATTCATAGGAACTTAATGGGCTCTTTACTGGTAGCCATGTGCTTATTTTTGCTTAGTGACAAGTTTGAGGAAATACCTGTAAGTGAATAAATTTGAAATAAAAATTAATAAAAAAATATTAAAAAAGATTATTACTGGCAACATTAGTACATACAAGACGTCCGAAGACAAATCATCTACCTTTACCTTTTCTCCTTCACAATCCTTGTATAACAAATATATGATTTTAGCTATACACAGTAAAAAATAATTACTCATATCGTGGTAAAAAGGAAACTCGCGTCTTCTGTGTAAACTTAACCTCTACTAAAATGGTAAACAATTGCCCTGTTTTGAGTAATAAACTACCATCGGCAGTGATAAAAGTTTACCATGGCTTGTAATTAACTACTGCACATCAGCAGTAGTACCAGCCATGGTAAACTTTAACCACTGCCGATGGTAGTTTATTACCAAAAACAGGGCAATTGTTTACCATTTTAGTAGAGGTTAAGTTTACACAGAAGACGCGAGTTCCCTTTTTACCCCGATATGAGTAATTGTTTTTTTACTGTGTATGTGAATTCAGTTTTGTAAGAATAGGTTGCTGTATGCTAAAGGAGCGTTCACACTGTGACGTAGAGTAACGAACTTGCAACTAAAAACTTGCAACTGAAAACGACTGATAGTAACGATAGTGTGCGTGGCTAGTGGATTGTGTGAGCGTTAACTGACTTTAAATAACGATGACGGGCGGATAATTCAAAACTGCTATCCGCAGGTCTACTTAGATTGTCGTTACCCCTAAGTCGTCAGTGTGTAAACGCACCTTACGATTTGGCGGTTTAAAGGCATACACGTCTTCAACAATGTTTTTCAAAATACGTTCTATTTTACCTTTGAGTCTATTTATTTTACCATACTTAATAGTTGCATTTAATAAAGATACGATATTCGTTTACCAATTTGCTAATTAATAACAGTTTACGTGAGTATACACTAAATTACTAATACAAATATGTGAATACTATTTCTATCAGGCACTTTGTAAGACGTTTGCAATCGCTCTCCACTTAGCCTACTCTTCAGTATTCTGTTGGATGTTTGTTGAAGCCATACACCTGTATCGTCTCCTTATACTGGTGTATGGAAGTGAACGAGATTTAACCAAGGTTTATTATGGCGTCGGATATGGTAAGCACTGACTTAAAGCAGAGGGGAGCGTGGCCGAGCGGTTAGAGCACGGGTCTCGTAATACATAGGTTGTGGGTTTTTCGTCTCCTTGTTTCCTTGGGCAGGGAACTCTATTTGTTCCGTGGTTCAGAAGTCACGTTAAGCCGTTGATCCCCTGCACGTATAGACTCCTTTATGGGGTATGCATATTATGCAAGTACAATGTATATTGATTGATTGATTGAAAGCTGAAGCATAATAATTAGGACGTCAGAGGGAAGGGGATTTCTCTCGGAGGTTTCCCTCTAAAGTAGGTAGATATTAGTACATCCATATTAGAGATTGGTGATTAAGAAGATTAAGAAAACTAGCTGAATCAGTTATATTGACGATATTCTTTTCATCATTGTACAATTAGCAATATTTTGAATGACAATTTTAGTATTCATTTGCCTTCATTTCTAGGTCTACCAGGTGTGATAGTGTGCATATCAGTCGGTGTGGGATACAAGTACTACGGTCTTGACCAAATGTGAGTTGGTAAATGCATAATAAATATCAATAAACCGAACTGGAAAACACAAATTTATATGCGAGCAGTAGATGCAGGGTAAATACTATCTGTTGATTAGGGATTTAAAAATATTAGTTTGGCACAGCTATTCTTAACAGATTACTTAATCTGAAACTGTAAATAAAATATGAATATATATACTCTCATTCATCTGGGTTGGTAAATAAATATTATGAATTGAATCTAGACAACCAGAAAATAATTCTCATGACTGCAACGTACTTTGGTAAAACGTCCCAACCCCTCAGAAAAAGACTCCAACATCATACCCGGTGTAGCAGGAATGTAAGTCCCCCGTTCTTATTGTCCGGGTTATACAGTAAAGTATAGGCTAACAACTCTCACGCAACATTAGTTTCACGCTTTATTCCATTATGGTCTATGGAAGGCGGACTACCATTTCAGGGGGACTACGATTACTTTCACATCGGAATCAGCTAGCTGTTTACCATGTTTACGCCCGTAGAAAGGCCAGTGTGAATTTGACATTGAGGATGTTAAGGTCTTAAAGAGGCGTAAAGGAGGATATCTGGGCGATAGCGGAAGAACCTGCGTTTAATTGTAAAGGAGGGGTCAGGCAAAATTTATCTCACGCATTGGACAGGACAGTGGAAACATTGCCTCGCCAGATGACGTCTTTTCAACATCCCGTGAGATCATCAACATCATAGCTTAGTTAAAGGGTGAAGGTATAAGCCGCAACGTCGGTTTCTCTGGAGTATTATTTGCTGGTTGTCTAAATTCAATATTCATTATATGTAATCAAAAAAAAAAAAAAAGATTTTAAACTTGCTGCTGCTGTTGTTGTTGTTGTTTTATAAATTTGAGACTTTCTCTTCATCTGTAGTTGTTGGTTATCAGTTCAGAACAGCTTCATATGGGCTTTCGTTGGTCCTGCTTTGGGAATAATATTTGTAAGTATATTTTCTATGTTGCTAGATATGGGATATAATTTATTTCCCCCAAATGATCGTAGAAGCAACATTGTGTAAATAATTTGCATTGTCGAAACAGGTGCCAATATCAGAGAGTATAAACCTTCTATTAGACACTTAACTAATAGATAAGGAGAAAGATTTTTTTTGATGATATTTTTCCTCTTGCAACACTTTAGAAAGTGCTTAATACTTATAACACCCAGATATGTTATGGTATGTGGGGTTTGACGGTTGAAAATGGATGTGGAGGTTAGAGTTTGTAGAAGCGCCTAGCTACAGAGTGCAGCTCATGTAGCCACGGCGCGTATGTTCAAAAAAAATAACAAACAAATCAAATATGATCCATACATAGTAAGCCTACAACGCACAAACAAATTAAATTTAGAGGTAAATTATGATTAAACAAATCTTCAGGCGTCTCGAACATATGCTGAAAAACAATCTTCAGGAGTCTCAAACCTGAGCTGATGAACACGATAACAAATTTGTTCATCACGCAAACCACTTCTACAGGAGTAGTTGCAGTTATATGAGCGCTCAAAATTAGACTAGTATGCACTATTATACTATGCCGGGGCACTAAGCATGCGTGACCACATCAGCGGTATCCGAACTTGACCAAGAATTCGCTCTGCACAAGTTGTAATGTGACCTATAATATATATATAATTGTACGTAAAGCAGAGTATTATAGTGGCTATTCACCGAATAGCTACATGGGAAGGGCGGAATAATTCTAATTTTCTAAATCGAGGATGCTACGTCATGAAATCATAATTTTTGCACAAACTGGACCATTAAAACCATAGAAGAATTCTGATTCACAAAACAACGACTGAAATTCATACTTATACAATATATCTACATATATGCGCGGCCGTATTCGCCGGGCGTTGTTTTTTGACCAAGATATTAGGGGTAAAATCCATACACGACGCTACACAATACAAGGCAAAATAATGCTGGTGACCCAAGATAGACTTTAGTCGTGCTGCGCACATTGACCTATGGTGGGGTCATAGCGTCTAGTGTTCAATACAGTTGGGGGCCAGCACTACTTACTCTGCAACCCCAGGAGTCAACCAAGTCAACCTTTTAGGTTCCTTATATAGTCCTTAACAAAATTTGGATGTCCCCAAATATAAAAAAGTGTCCTCAAGCGAGAAATCCAAGATGGCCGCCAAAATTCCCGCCAAAATACTATATTTTCACTATAAAGGTCTAAAAGTATCTTAGGCCCGTATTACAGAAAGGTGTTTAGCTAAACCACGGTTTAACTGAACTTCAACTGTCCGGGAATAATACCGACCATTGCAGCATTCAAGTGGAACAGTTCAATGGACCGTGCTGTTGAGGAGAATTTAAACCGTAGTTTAGCTAAACACCTTTCTGGAATACGGCCCTTAATGTTCCAAATTATTATTGAGAAATGACGTCCATCTGACTCTAAACTCGACAGACAGATAACTCAAATATGTCCCGTCATTTCCATAAGGTACCTTAAGGTCGGCATAACATTTTATGTCGCTACAGGATATTGAAGCTAAGAATACTGTAGTCAAAAATCGCGTCCTAGGTCTGATCAGAAACGTTACATTTGAGGTGTGTTCTTTTATATTAATGAGGTTTCAACGCCCCAAAATAGGAAAATGTGGTTTTCTCTCCAGTCCAAAAATTCCAACTCGATTTTCTCAGATCTATTGTTTTCCAAATCAGCCCGATGCCTTTTCCACTTGGGATGTAACTTGTCAGCAAAATATTAGGTGTCACTTTAAAGCTTAAAATCTCAGCTTTCAGATGTGACCAACATATTAGTTTTGATTTTGGGGCCCTTAAGGTACCTTTCGATATGACGGGTCAAAATGCGTATCTAATGTAACAGGATGATCAAAAAAAACCAAACAAATAAAATGTTGGCAAGTCAACATAAAAAAATACATCTGCTGTGGATCAGTCTAATGATGAATAAGCCAATACAGGCCGAAAACTGGCTGTTTTACTGACAAATATTTTGAACAATTCACATTTTTAAAGATAAATACCGCTGTCTTACTGGTTGTAATCAAAACTACAATGAGGGCTGCACCAAATCAGAACAACGTCGGGAGCATTAAGAATATTAAGTAAGTTTTATTTGTTATTTTGAGCATTAAGGTAAAGGTAAAGAGGACAGCCTGTATTTCACAGTTCGGAGTGCCCATCTCTCTTAAGAAGTGATTGGGCCAGACTCCACAATTTGTTATATTTGCGGTAAGGGTATCGCCACATATCCTTTTCCACGAGTCTGTTATCTTCCAAGCAAAGTGTCCCAACAGGTTTCAGTGTATAATCGTGTCAAACAAAAGACACTATTGTACACTGAAACCTTTTTTATCCTATACCTACTAAAACCTTTAAAAAAACCTGTTGGGACACTTTGAACGGCCATGCTTATATTCGTCAAATTGTGACTTAATTATTCGTACTTTCGCCGACCCGCCTCTGATCTTTGGCTGTTTATCCTCCCCACCATAGGTTGGTAGAATCCCGATTTTTCCTACATCACATTCAGTGTAAAGGATGTTATTAAAAGAAATTATTTACATGTCCCGTTTTGATGCTTCAGTGTTATTATACAACGGGAATAACTACCCCGGTACCCCACCCGGTACAACAGAAGTTGCAACCAACGACAATGAGGGCTAATTTTAGTCCGAGGAATGATAGACTTGTAATATTTTTCTATGTCAGTAGTGTTCACTATACTATTTGCTTCTGTGTAATAGGAACGTCATGTTATACAACATATTGATGGATTGAGCCAATGAGATCCCGGGTTAAGTCCTGCACCCGGGGCTTTATGTGCATTTGGTTTTCAGTCCATGCTCACTTCCGCAGGTATTTCTCCGGGTACTCCGGTCTTCCTCCTGCATTCAAAAAAAAAAAAAAGCTTGGAGCCCTGTTTAAGATATAAAGCTTCCTTTAGCTTACTTGTGCCAAGTACCTAGTTGGGTTTCCTTGGCGAAAGCCTAAAATAAGGTGATAATAAATAAGCTTTGATGTTATACTATTACATGTTGCAGGCGTGGTGTCCGAAGTGCATTTATGCTGTTCCCCATGTTGGGAATTACGTGGATATTTGGGTTTATTTCCAGCTACCATATTGCATTCAGCTATGTGTTCACAATCTTGAACAGCTTGCAGGTAAGGAACAGTTTATTTATACATGTAATACAAGGGGGTTCTCAAAAGCATACCATACCCTTAACGGAATCACATTGTATGCACAGAGTAAGCTAATCCTGAGTACTTAGTATTAGTATCTAATACTTTTTGGTAACGCTGCCCTTTTTATATACATCAGTATATCCCATTTTGTCAAGAGGTCTACACACCACCAATATTTCATCATGATAATTTAGGCGAGACATCACAAGACTTCCTGTTCTTAATGAGAAGGTCTGTTTAGAAATACCCACCTAGAAATGTGATATAATTTGATCCTTGTACCTCAATTGTAAGTTTTATATACACGTATTTGGATTTGAATAAGAATTGAATATATATTATAAATATATAACCTAGGTGGTTTAATTATCTAAATATCACAACATTTCGTCGGTGAGAAGTTCTCACTCTGGTGAGGAAGTCTAGTGACGCCTCACTTTATGTGACTTGTCTGAACCTACATGCTACTCATTTCGTGACACCGTAAAAGTGTTAGACTGCGATCACATAGAAGTATACGCATTTGTAAACGGTATACGTTATTCGCTGTACGCTCAAAGGGAGGCACTCATGTGTTTAATGAGGAGGATAATCTCCATCAGTTTCAAATATGAGGGCCTCTCCCAGGAGCGTATAGTGAATACCGTTTACCGTATAGTTCTATGTGATCACAGCCTTATGCAATACTTGAAACCGAATATTTGCTTTTAATGGTGATCAAATATAAATCCATACACATCATGATTTTTTTTAACTATTTATCGCTAGTAAGGCTTGGCGTCTAAAAACATTCGCTCACCCGAGAGATATTCCATTAGATTATTAGCTCTGACATATTTTCCAAAATGGAGATGCCATATCGGGCACTTGGCCGGATTGCTTGTGATAATAGGAACTGTTGACATATCGGGCAATTGGCCGGACTGCTTGTGATTATAGGAAAGGTTGCCATAACCGGCTCTTTGTCTGGGCTGCTTGTGATAATAGGAAAGTTTGCCAGAGCGGGTACATTGTCCGAACTGCTTTTGAAAATAGGAAAGGTTTTCACATCGGGCACTTTTTCTGGATTGCTTGTGATTATAGGAAAGGTTGCCATATCAGGCACTTGGTCTGGACTGCTTGTGCAATAGGAAAGGTTGCCATATCGGGTACTCGATCTGGACTGCTTGAGATAATATGAAAATGTTGCCATATCGGGCACTTGATCCGGACTTTTTGTGTAATAGGAAAGGTTGCCATATCGGGTACTTGGTCCGAACTGCTTGTGCAATAACAAAAGTTTTTATATCTGTGTAGATTGATATCTAACAAACTGTTTTCGACTCTTCAGATAGCTCTCAAACCATTTGTACACGATGCCCCGGAAGCCATAATATTCTAATTTGTACAATAATATTTAATAGTACTTTTAATGATCAATCATATCAAAAGCTTTAGACAAATCAAGGAAAATGATTATAGGAAAGTTTGCCATAGCAGGCACTTGGTCCGGAATGCTTGTGTAATAGTAAAGGTTGCCATATCGAGTTCTTGATCTGAGCTGCTTGAGATAATATGGAAATGTTGCCATATCGGGCACTTGGTCTGAACTGCCTGTGATAATAGGAAAGGTTGCCATATCGGGCACTTGGTCCGGACTGCTTGTGCAATAGGTTGTCATATCGGGCACTTGGTCTGGACTGCTTGTAATAATATGGAAAGGTTGCCATATCGGGCATATTGTCTGGACTGCTTGTGATAATAGGAAAGCTTTTAAACATAATTTTTCAACACTGATTTAAAACTTGCAATGTAATCATGAGCAACATCTGCAAAAACATCAGTTCTACACGGACGTTTCTTACCTAAAGTGTGAAGTACCAATATAGTACTGACAATTTTTCAATCCTTTTCCCCACAGGGTGTTTGGCTTTCATGTGTATGTATTATATTCAATACAGAGGTAAATATCACAAAATATGTACTTTAATTAAATAAGAATTGCTGCTTTGAAATGTATATTTTTATGTCTTTGGCTTTAGTTTGACCCCGTGTTAAATTTGCCGTCCCTGAAAAATATAAAATTAAACCAAAAAAGTGTTTTTGGTTGAACTAATAAAAAAAAAAAACGCATTTGTATGTGCATCTCTGTGTAGCCAGACATATGACTTGTGCGGTACTTAGTATTCCCTGTTATTAAGTGTTACAGCCAATGTTTGAAAATGACCAAGGCTAAAATCACCTCACGGGTTCTTACTTAAATAACAGAAATGAATACACTGACACATCTTATAAACAGGAAACTTTCTTAACACTTAACATACATAATTGTTTGTTGTCTTTTTACATCTACTAATTCTGCAACAGTTTCCCAACTTCATAAAACAAGTTCTATCCCACTCGCTTAACGGCATACATCATATTCACCAGAAAATTCCCTATGATGCCCTTTCTAGCCCACAGGGAATTTTCATCAGTTTAGTTACCATGTAAGAGTAAATGAAGACCTTAGTGGAAGAGGTGGTCAAGTGCCAAAATACTAATTTTGAGTTATGAGTGGTTAAAGTTTTGCGTTTTAAATAACTTTTAAATTAAGGGATTCATATTAGGTATATGTTATTGTTTACAGGAGATGATTAATTACAGTAAATTAGAGGTCTGTATCGATTATCGATTTTCTATAATCAATAATCACTATTTTGTACTTGACCACTTCTTCCACTAAAATCATGGTCACTAAACAAATACTTCTAAATATTTTAAAATAAGTAATCAAAACATTCTCAAAGTATATATTTTTGGAATCTGCAAGTAAAGACAAACAATTTGAGATGTAATTCACGCAAATCGGACCTTGTTGTTGAAACTTTGACCTCTCTTGACCTCGTATCGATTTTTAGGTTATATCTCCTCAACAAAGCCCTGGAGGTATATAAAACCATATATATTTGGAATCTGCATGACAAGACGAGTAATTTGATATGTAACTTAACATATTTTGAACGTTTTTTAAATTTTACTCAAATTCACTCAGGCGTAACGACCCCTTACGAGAGGCAAGGGGGGGACGGCTATTTTTTTGAGCAAAAATGGTCGGAGGAACAAATCTGTCAAATCGGCTAATTTCAGCTAAAAACTGTTAGAAAATCGTGAAATTTGCGTAAAAATGGCAATTTTTTACTTAAAATTAACATAATATCAGAAAATTCGCGCGAAGCGCACACATTCATTTTGATTTTTAACATTTAAGTGATCAAAACAAAGGGAAAATTTCAATTTCCTCTCCTTTCTTTCTTTCTTCTTTATTTTTTGAGGGGGTCCGTCCCCCCTCATGAAATTTAGGGGGGGGGGGGGGAGCTCCCCCCCCCCCCCCCCCCCCCCCGGGTCCGCCGCCTATGACGAGAGGGTAAATTATCCAAATATTTGTCCGTATATTTTCTGTCCTACTGCGACTTCAAAACCATCAATAACTCAATTTCGTCAAAATGGCACTTGACCACTTCTTCCACTAAGGTCTTCAAATGTACATATCTTTTTATAGTAAAGTGGAACTCCCCAAAATTAATTTAAGTGTCAATGTGTATCATCATCATGGAAATTCCCATCGGCTGATTCTTTCATTCTATATTTACAAATTTGGAATTAGTCTATTACTATTACAAAATACCCCCCTCATCCGTTTACTTTTGCAATCACAGATTTCAATATTACAAGTGTCTTATAAATAACTGATTTGTTATTTTTGGGCACAGAACATAAACAACTTGAAAGCATGTTTTTTGTTTTCTCTTGAAGGTGCAAAAATCTATGAGATCTGAGCTTTTACGGATGGCGAGTTCAGTGAGTGGCGTAGAAAGCCCTGGATCGAAGATCAACAGGACATCTATGACGGCTGTGAGTACATTATGTACAGATGAAACGGCAAAAAAGTATGAAATACGCCAAATCGCAAATCTTAAATGATATTTGCATCATGAATCTGGTGCTTAAAACAGAAATGCCTGTGAATAAGGATTAAAGACTCTCTTAGCAATGAACAAGCCTTCAACTCTACATGTAAAATCCGCATACCTTTATTTACACAGGTAAAAAAGTTATGTTAGTCGCCCTGAAATGGTAGTCCGCCTTCTATCTAATTGTAATAGGAATAGTGTACCCTTATCTTACTGTCTGGATTGTACAGTAAAGCATAGGCTAACAACTCTCACGCAACAAGGGGGACCTTGATTACTTTTACAGATAATAAGTAGTAGTAATAAGACTACGATTCTTCCAAAGCAAGGATGTTGCCCTAATTGAAACTACACAGAATATGACGCGATCAATGAAGGGTCCCATGCAATAGATTGATTTTGTGTCCACCCTTGAGATGTTACCTTTGGTCCATAGAACCCATCTAGATAGAACACATTAAAATAACTTTTTGCACATAAACATGTTTTGCTCCTTAGTTATGATAAGATTTACTTTAAGCAAATAGCATTCAAGGAATTCACCCTGATGTAGTCGATAACCATATATGTGGGCTGCTCTGGCAAAATGAGAGGAAAGTCGCAAATCAACTTTTTGAATAAATGGCAGCTAAAGTAAAAATAGGGTGAAAAAGTCAAATTTCGTTTTTTGACATAAAACGCCTTCATTCATAAATGTTAACCTATAACTAAAGTTTTGAAGGTCAACTTTACCAGGACGTGCAATTATTGACGGTTAACAAATTGCATGTTGCTATTGTACACTGTAGTAATCAGTATCTTTGAAATCGATTTGCAGCTACCTTTTGTTGCAATATATTCAGTGAACTACTTTGGATTTCGATCTATAAATGAAAAATGGAATTAAGAAAATGCGACATATCATATATCATTCAAAAGCTGAGATTATAGAGAATTTAAATATGTCATAAACTCAATTTTGAAATTTGCGACTTTCCTCTCATTTTGCAAGAGCACCCCTCATATGCTCATTTTCCCCTTACTGCAGCCCCTCACTTATTAGGCTTCTCGAATTCAGTGTTGTAAACATCTAATAAATAACACATTGTATCACTGTTGCTCAATACAGACAACCGAGGGACAACCATCAGATGTCATTTGTGTAAAAGAGCCACGGAACTTCGTAACGGAGGATTAAAACAACGAGAACATCACGCAGATAGATGATGCGACTGGCAAAACAATATCTATTGCTAAGGGATCAATAAAAGGAGGTTTTAGCCAACCTCATTCATTTGTAGAGGGACTTATTTTTGATATTTCAAAAACCTTAGAAATTATATTTTCTTTCAAATTATTGGTCCAAATAAACAAAACGACACCCAAAAGTGATTACATTTCAACAATCCTAGAAATTATAATTATTTTCTTTGAAATCATTGGTCCAAATAAACAAGACAACACTCAAAAGTGATTATATTTCAACAATCCTAGAATTTTTTTTTTTAATTATTGATCCAAATAAACAAAACAGCAACACATAAAGTGATTTTTATTTTGAGTATTGCTTTGCAATTTTTGGTGAAAAATGGCAAAGTAAGTAAAAAAAAGTAAGACAAGAGAATCGATATTTCGAGAAAATCTAGACGACAACATATTTTTGAAGATTTATTTTCTGAAAAGTTTACTTCTAAGGTTGTTCAAACATTAAAAAGAAAGAAAAGAAAAAGATGTATATAAATACAAGTATAATCAGGATAATATTTCATCTACTATTTCTAACGCTTATATACATTAGTGTTAGTGGCTTAGTGCTGTAGATTGTATTTTGTTGAAAGTGAAATATATTGGACCACTCACTGTAAAAAAAGATGTAATTGGACTGACTTTGCATACAACGCATATATGAGGAGAAATATATATTTTGTATCATCAATAGGGATCATAACGTCATAATCAATATCAAAAGTAGGCAGCAATAAAGGCATTTAAAGCAAAGTAGCTTTATCTCAGATGAAAAAAATATCACTTATATAGTTGAATTGATGTTTAGTGAATGCTATACCAAAAGCAAACTCAAAGTATCTAATCATGCAAAAATGTCAGACAACTTTTACATTACAATTGTAAGAAATTTTTTGTTGTTAGCTCTCCAAAACCTTCATGTTCAAAGTTTCTCGAAACTTTGATGTCAAATTTTGCTTCTGAATGTATGATATAATGTTGCTCAGTGTTTATGTGACCCTTAGTTTTCAAGTTTATTTTGATACAAAGTGTTCTTTTTCTTTTTTTCGAAGTTACAGTTGCAACTCAGTACTGCCTCTGAGTCAAACATTTTTAGAACTCCATTTGGTTTTACAATAAGGGGTCAAAATACGAATGCCCTTGACTTGTTTTGTTTGTTTTAAATTTGATGATGACTGAAGTACCACAGTTAAAAGTATTTTATTATTTATAATAATTCTTGCTTCAAATTGATCGCTTCTTTGGTTTTCTATAAAAGTAATTGATGAACAAACCTTTTTAAGCTACACAAATTGTAAAATGAATTAAATATAATGTTGTTCATTTCTGGGAGGCATATCACCCAGTCTTCATCTGATTTTCACAAATCGGACCAGATTGAAATTTGTGCTCCATTTGCAATTCGCTGTATCTTCCGACAGGAATGTCCAAATTGAATGAAATAAGAAGCATAACAAAGGGAAAAAACTCTATATTAATATCAGTGGTGATTCCATGATAAAATTTGCTGGCGTATATTTGTAATACTTTTGTTTTCCAATCTTGCGTTTTTATTGGCACACACTGTACAGCGTCCGTGTAACTGAGTGTCCTAGCTGCTATTCAATTGTGTAGAACGTACTTGTACAGGTGCGATTCGAACTCCTGGTTATGGGAGACTCAGTCTCATTCAACGGCCCTTTACCTTCAAAAACTTGAATAGCTTATTTCTTTGGTATACATAGTTGTAACGATCCAAAACAAGATTAAGGTCAGAAATAACGTTTCGGGTTCGAACCATCAAACCAAAGCACAAATAAATACACTGTAAGTCTCGACTTTTATCAACAAAATATAACAACAACAATCCATTTGGTACAAGCAATTCAACAGTGTAACTATTTTTTCTACAGTTTTTGTATTACTCACGAGTGGCTTCTGACTTGATCCGGTTAGCTAATAAAGTTCCGAATTGTTTTCCTAATTTAAAGAAAAAGATGGGTCCACGGACGGTACCTGCGTCATGTTATAAAAAAGTCCAACTTAAATCTCTGATTAAAACTTCGCAAAACGGGTTCTTCTCTTGTACAATGTTAAAAATCCATCATACATATTATCTTTTGAATCCAGAGACCAAGGATTATTAGTTTTATTTCGACATATTCCTTTTGATGTCTTAATTCTCCTCATTTTAAATAATGGTCATGTTTGTCCATCCTCACCATTATATAGTAAAGGATAAATGAGTTTAAACTAAAACTCCGTTTTCTGGATTGATGGCTTTGTTCGGAATCATCCTTTTTTATATTAAATTTGTAAATTAAACTTTTATGTAACCACCCTAATATTATAACACAGACAAGCTGTATAAGGAAGCAAAATAAACCTACTAATTATATTTTGCCAGTTTGAATGACCTTAATATTAGTAGGCCTATAGATCATAATATATAAATTATGAAAGAGCAAAAGTGTAAAAGGGGATTCTTGCATAATCTCTTTTTAGTGACAGGTGGCTCTGAAAAGAGCCGTTGTATGTTAGATGGTATAACCTAATACTCCTTTGCCTCTGCCTCTGCCTCTGCTGAAGCCATGATATTGGCCACGGTTACTGTTATGACCACGGCCTCGACCTCTATCTCTGCCTCTACCTCCATGGTTGTTAAATTTAGGAGGTCCCCATCAGCCTCGTTCAACTTCTATAAATTTATCTGGAAAGCACTCTTAATTCCACACTATTCTAGCAAAAATAAAATAGAATTCTCTAGGCCACTCCAAGTCTCATTATATGTGGATCGTCATATCGAAAGGTACCTTAATACCGGCATAGTACATTACGAGATACGGGCCATTGAAGCTAATCATAGTAAAAAATCACGTCCAAGGTCGAATTTCTAATTTCATCAGAAAGGTTATCATTGAAGTGTATTCTATCATATTAATCAGGTTCCAACATTCAAAACATAAGAAAAATGTATTAAAAACCAAGCTAAAAATCCTCTCTCCATTCAAGATTTACTAAGTACAAAAACTTAAAACTCGATTTTCTCAGAACTATAGTTTTCCGAATCAGCCCGATGCCGTTTACCAATTTGGGTGTAACTTCGCAACCGAACATCCAATAACCAAAATCAAGGTGTCATTTTAAAGCTTATAATCTCAGCTTTCAGATGAGACCAACAAAATCAATTTTGATTTTGCCGACCTTAAGGTGCCTTTCGATATGACGGGTCACATATGTGTGATAGATCAAAACAAACCACTTGAGTTTCACCCCTAAACAAAGGCCCTATTATTTCAAGTAGGTGCATTTCCTATCAACCTATTGTGTTATGCTAAACATGTTTCCTACTGGAATATAAATATTGGACGGTGGTGGAGTTCTGTGATTGAGAGTTCTGTTAAAACGGTGAAAAATACATTTAAATAATTTTATATAAGTACTGCATCAGTGTATTATTAAGAATTTTTCAAAAGTATATTTAAAAAAAAAATGCTATCTTCTTTGTCAGGCAAATTTTAAAAAGTCAAAAGAACGCAAGGTTTCCGTCCATGGAATTTTGTGGACTGAAAGCAGCCTTTGATACTATATGGCGAGAAGCTCCGTGGAAGTGTCTGAGGTCCATTGGTGTAGATGCCAAACTAGTGGATCTCATTGAAGCCATGTACCAAAAGACCAAATGTGCAATGATTGTGAATGGAAAAATATCTGAATGGTTCAAATTTATGTAGATATTGGAGTACGTCAAGGTGCTTTTCAATCCGAAGCAAGCCTACCATCATGAATTTTGTAAACCCTGATGAAGGGGCCGTCCTCCACCTAGATGGAGAGACCAGGTTCAACTGGATGTTCAGTTTCCACTTTAAGAGGCAGAAAAACTCTCAGAGGAAAGCCAGGGAATCTCCGATTCTATGTATCTAAGTCAAAAGTATATATTCGTGAAATCACATGTTTATGTTGCATCGGTACAATCATACGTCAATACAATATTAACCATATGACGTCCGGCTTTATCTGCCATTCGATCCCAAAGTAAAAGATGGTACCAAAATGCAACTGAAATGTTATCTAAATGTGTAGCTGAAATTAGTGAATGGATGAAGATCAACACACTGAAATTAAACAAAAAAAACAACAGCATTTTTTATTGCTTCATCTGTGTTTAACTCCAAGTTTGTGAAAAATATGACAATTAACATTGGAAACAGTGTTTTTTCGCTGTCCCAGACCATCAGAAATCTTGGTGTGATATTCGACAGTTGTATGACTATGACAGATAATTTGAAATCAATTATCAAATCCACCAATTTCTACCTCCGCAACATACACACAATTCGTCGCTTCTTCACGGTTGAAAGTTGCCACCACCTCGTGCGTTCTATGATTATGTTGCTCATGTTTTTGTTACTTGTTTAAAGTTGTTAAGCCTATTACAAATGATTTGAGTGGTTTAGTTAATATATTATAGTCACATTAGTAACATGTTTGAAACTAAACATATTAGCATGCCAGGAAAGTAGATAACGATAAATCTGAAAATGCAAAATCTTTGCTTTTCCCTATGTCGCCAGCCATACTGTTTCTGTTTCATGTGACCCTGTTGGTAAAATATTTGAGCATATCAAACATAATGCACACTATTTAACAGCCCGTAATAGGTATTGATAATTACATATAAAGTTTAATTATATTAAGTATTTGATATGGCATAAGAGCTTTTTAAAGCATGTCGCCAATATTGCAAACAGATACGTTATCATTTCTAAAGTCGATAACAAAGTGTGAAAATAAATGGATGATATCAAGTAAACTTGAGTGTAGCATAACATACCGTATATGTTATATAGAAATATATATATTTAAAGTAATGAGATACAAGGATATTAATATTAAAAAAAAACCTATGTGACGGTGACGTCGAAACATATATGTAATGTACATTTTGCTGCCTTCTCGCAAAACGCGGTACACTATGAGCAAAAAAACTACAATACAGTGTAGTATTTCAGTGTAAAGATCAAGTGTGTAAGAAAACAGATTTTCTCAACAACGAAAAGATTCAAACAGATACGTAATCTTATAAGGGTATGCAATGGTTAACAAAAATCAAGCATTTTAAAAGAATCTCCCATGCACTGTTTCTCCTTCAGAAACCATAAGAGTTTATGATTTTGTATGTTTTTCATGAGTTGAAATTTTAAAATTTCTGAGACCAAAGT
>JXSR01S046513.1:59380-70662 GCA_000969725.1 Ophiothrix spiculata
CGGGTGATTTATTTATTTTGTTACTACTTGCAAAAAAATATACCTAATTAGAGACATTTTGACCTAAACTCGTGATTTTTCGTTGAAAATATAGGTTAAAATTCTATATTTTGCTATTATTTCCCCTATATTCGTGTTTATTTAGAAAAGAAAATGGCAAAGAATGATGATTCCCTGTCGCATAAAAACGCAAACGAATATGACCTAGGGGTTTTGGGTAATTGTAAGTTCATCCTTTGCGGTCATTTAGCGAAAACAATTCGTAGGTACCACCTTCAGGGGGTTAGGGTGCCTCGTCAAAGACGGAAGGTAAAGGGGGTGGTTGCCACCTGAGAAAATTATAAGTCACCATTTTGATTCACCTAAAACTTACAGAACATATTAGAAACTTTTACAGCAAAATTTCGATTTGGTGGTCATTTTTCCCAAAATCAACACGGGTGATTTGTTTATTTTGTTACTACTTGCAAATAATTATACCTAATTAGAGACATTTTGACCTAAAAACGTAATTTTTCGTTCAAAATAGGTTAAAATTCAATATTTTGCTATTATTATCCCTATATTCGTGTTTATTTAGAAAAGAAAATAGCAAAGAAGCTGGTTTCAACTGATTGTGGAATTAAAAGGTGTCAATATTTACCCCAGAATATATGGGTGGATAAGGGTTGGGGAACCTGATATTTAGGGGGGGGGGGCATTAGATACAGATGTTATTGGCTATACATTATGCTTAAAGTGTGTCATGTTTGATATCAAATCAATATAAATATAAGGACACCAATGATAGTGGTGTTCAATTTGTTACTCTACCACCTTACAAAATGTCTTACCTGATTAAAGACGTAATGTTCTGAAAATCTTGATTTTTCGTGAAAAATAGGTGAAAACTGAAAATGTTCTGATTAGAGTTCTAAATATCATTTTTTCACCGAGTTTGTTTGCTTATAATGAAGGAAAATTTTATTTCTGCAAGTTTCCACTTCATAGCATGCAGTTACAGTGTGTTTATTTCAAAATGGTGTCTTTAACCCCCTTTACCAAACTTTAGGAGGCCTACTCTATTCCTATACTTTCTTACCATTCTGTCATCAAAATGAACACTAAGAATTTAAGAAAGCAAATTACTTATGAACGGGAAAAATCAAGGGGGTACAATCCAGGTAGACAAGGCTTAATGAGACATATTCAAACTATATATAACGAATAATTGAAAGCCGTAAAACTCATACATAACATTGGGACCCATTTTGAATGATCACCCAAACGTTGTGTGAAAAGTGTTAAAGTCACCATTTTGAAATACACACAATGTACCTGCATTATAGCGAAAACTTACAGGTCAGTTTTATAATACCAATTGCATTCTTTTTAAGCAAACAAATAATTGATATGTAGAACTATAATTGCAACATTTTGAATTTTGACCTATTTTGCACGTAAAATCACAATTTTCAGGGCATTGCGTCTTCAATAAAGTATTTTGCAAGGTGATATAGTAACAATTGAACATCATTGTTTTTATTATATTTTCGTTTAACCCTTGTCTTACCACCGCACCCCCTTAACGGATGATTCTCTGTCGCATAAGAACGCAAAGGAATATAACCTAGGGGTTTTGGGTAATTGAAAGTTTATCCTTTGCGGTCATTTAGCGAAAACAATTCGTAGATACCACCTTCAGGGGGTCAGGGTGCCTCGTCAACGACGGAAGGTAAAGGGGGTGGTTGCCACCTGAGAAAATTATAAGTCACCATTTTGAAAAATATCTGCATGGTATTCACCTAAAACTTACAGAACATATTAGAAACACCATTTCCCTTCTTTATAAGCAAACAACCTGACAAACTTTCGATATTTTTACAGAAAAATTTCGATTTGGTGGTCATTTTTCCCAAAATCAAGATTTTTCCGACTCAGAAGTACTTAAGACGTCATAATTAAGTAACGCCTTGACCTATTTTCATGATTTTGGTATCAATGGATAGCCTGGATACTCTATAATAGTATAAAGCAAAGCAAGTTTTAGCGCTCCAATTTCAATTTCATAGGGTAACCAAGCCCCCCCCCCTCTAGTTAATAGCCTATAAAAATGAACTCCGACCCTTAAATATCAAGTTCACCAACTCCCATCCACCATTACTTTTTTATAATAACATCTATGAATACCACAAGCAGTTGAAATCAGCTTCTTTACCAGATTTGTCCTATATAAACCATAGTTTAGGGACAATAATAACAACATTTTGAATTTTGACATATTTTTAACGACAAATCGAATTTTTTAGGGCATAACGTCTTTAATCAGGAGTAACATTTGCATGGTGATTGAGTAACATAATAAACAAAACATCCAGTGTACTAAACTACACCAAATTATCATGTTTTACAGATGTTAACGAATGTACATCAGGAACACACAACTGTCACTCGACTTTGGCTACTTGCACGAACACAGGGGGCGGCTTCACGTGTCAGTGTAAATCAGGATATAGCGGAAATGGCGTCACTTGTAATGGTATTTAGATAAATTATTGTTATCATTATATATATAATGTGTCCCAGAATGAAGTCACTGATTATAATGTGTACGCAACGTGTTTCAAAAACTTAATAAACTCAGCCAATATAAGGTATTGGTTCTAACAATTTTGAATACAAAGACATTTATAATTGAAAAAAACCACATATATCTTCATGATTATGTTTGTAAAGATGATGTTCCTTGTTTTATGCTTATGCTCCGAATTACCGTGGTATCTTCAGGTGTTTCAACGTAAAATTCATATGGGGAAGGGAGTTTTTTTAGAGGGTGTGAAAATACCTTGATTACTTACATTAGGGGGACGGGTGATAAATCAATTTTTTGAGGCCCCTCTTAAACTATGTAATAGATATGTAGTAAGATGTAGTAAAACAAGAATATGTCAAAGAAGTTCGGGAACTCCCTGTTTATGTTTATGCCCGCCAAAAGTTTTGGCATAATTAAATAAGATTGCCGAATTCGGAAAACTTGCACCATGATTTTGTATAGGTAATATTATATGAAGTTCAGAAATTTGTTGAAGTGACATGATACACGAAAGACAATGTAAAAGGTGTTCAATACATATAAAACAAAGTGTTTTCAAGGAAAAATATATTATTTTAAATGGGTATATCATTACAGTTTTTCACGATTATGTTGAACATAGGCTGATAAATGGGATAGACATGGTTTTTTTAAAATGATTGTTGAACATGCAATTTTCATCACATTCCAAATTCTTTAACTTGAGTCATCATAAGGGAAGTATGACAGGACCTACAAACAATTATGTGTATACATAATTGTTCCATTCCTTTTGCTCAGATTGCCTTTTGCTTTTGCGCTTCTGTTTTTCTCCCCTGTTTTGGTTGTTGGGACGCTAGTTATGGCATTAACACCAAGATAACCAATTAACCTAGATCCCTGCTCCAAAGCTGGAATGTAAATAGGTAGAGAATTCCTGATGCGGACTTGTGATGAAACAAAAGATCTCTGGTGGCTAACTATGTTGGCGAGGTATTTGGAGATCTAGAGCTAAGTCATTGATCTAATCAGGGCGTCTAAGACTGGGAACGCCGAATGGCCGAGGTGAAATGGGTCTTCACTGAAAGCAAAAAGGGAGTCAAGTGACTCTTAAAAGGGTGTCCAGCATCCATGACTCTCATTTGGAGTTACATTGACTTTCATGAGGAGTCATGTTGTGACTTCCCAAATGGAGTCAATTTATACATAGAGTCAAAATTTGCTGGACTCCCTTTTGGGAGTAAACTTGACTCCCTTTTGGCTTTCAGTGTTTGTGTTGGGGTATTCAGGGGACGATTTAGATAATGTCATGATCCTCAGCATATGTACAGACCCTAAAAGATCTCATTAAGTCGCCATATGTAGAATAAAAAGAACTTACTTGAGAAGTTAATGTATTAGAAACACATTGGCCTAAGTGATTTGTAAACTATTGTAAGATTGTGGGAAAGTTTTTGTCTCATTTTTGACTCTTCACCATGATCTAAATAAATCATTAGGCCCAATGGTCTAGAAGATTATATCAAAGTATGCCGCAAAACACAGAACACTATGTATATTGGAAATTTATCAGCTATTTCTTGCCAGATCATTATTACTTTCCTTTACAATTTACAATTACAATGTCAAAATAGGCAAAATAATACACACCCCTACTTAAATGGTAAAACTTTTCTCTAAAAAAGTATCTCCTTATTTTTCAATAAAATTTGTTATTTAATCCTAACTGATATAAGTTTTACGGAATTTGATTAATGATACCGCAAAATCCTGCAAAAAAGGATGATTTTCACGTCTCTACTTCTAGAAACCGAAAATCCTGCAATTTCATTAAAGGAGGCCTAATATGTGATGCGATCTGGGAAAACCCTTCACATGGTGCAAATTTTACATTTTGAGTTCTTATTTCTATAAATAACCTGTAATTGTTCCTTTTATAACACTTTTTGTTTCAACCTTCTAGAGTGCCCAAGCCCAAAGTTACAGATGTTTGAAATTGATAAAAAATCAGGAAAAACATAACAAAATTGGGGTTATTTTCTTCATTTCTGCAAAATTGTCTCCAGCGACATGTAAAGGGTTTTCCTAGAGCACATCACATATTTTAACATTGATTTTGAT
Source organism: Ophiothrix spiculata (assembly GCA_000969725.1). Classification (NCBI taxonomy): domain Eukaryota; kingdom Metazoa; phylum Echinodermata; class Ophiuroidea; order Amphilepidida; family Ophiotrichidae; genus Ophiothrix; species Ophiothrix spiculata. Next base: position 64,053 of record JXSR01S046513.1, read on the forward strand.
ATCGTTTAATTTGTTTGTGTCATGTTTTACAGACGTTAACGAATGTACATCAGGAAAACACAACTGTCACTCGACTTTGGCGACTTGCACGAACACAGGGGGCAGCTTTACTTGTCAGTGTAAATCAGGGTATAGCGGAAATGGCGTCACTTGTAATGGTATTTAAGTATAATTATAATCACTATATACAATGTTGGTCACTTGGTCACTATGCACACTAAATGGTATATAAACTGCTGAAACCGTTACTGCATTTTGTGCTACAGGTGAAAATACATACCAAGGTCGTAATTTGCCGATTCTGAAATTGTTTTTTGGCAAATCCTTATGCTTACTTCAAAACACCTGCAAAGTTTCATTAAAAACAAAATAATCGGAAAATATGAAATATAACTGTATATTCTGAGGACAATCAATTTAAAAAAGGCTTGCTGGTATTTGGACGCGTTTATCTCAGTAATACATTTTACTCTTTGACAGATCATAGCCTCTATAAATCGAGAGAAGTTCATTGAGGTGTCTTTTTAATTCAAATAATATGTGACCGTCCGCCCGTATGAGCAGTAAATGCCAGAAACTTCATTTTGCGCTACAGATGAAAATACATGCCGAGGTCATAATTTGCCGAAATTGATTTTTTGACAGATTCACAATCCTAGTGCTTACTACAAAATACCAACAAAGTTTCATTTCAAGAAAATGATAGGAAATGTGAAATACATTGGCATATTCTTAAGACAATCAACAGAATAATAGGGCTTACTAATCTTTGAACGCGTTTATCTTAGTTATACGTTTTACTCCCTGACAACCTTTGACGGACCATAACATGACTTTTGGCAATCGTGTGAAGTTCATTAAGGTGTCATTTTAATTCTTAAAGCATGATCTTTCCAAATAATTAAACAAGTGAAAATGACAAGAGCTGGCATTTACTGCTGTTTTGGCCTGGACGGTCACATTATAGTCTGGTCTTTGCAAATAATTGAAAAAAAGTAAAAATGACAAATGGCTGCATTTATATCTGGTTTGAGGTGAACCCTCACATTTAGGTCTACTACAGAAACTTTTTTATGTTGGTTTTCATCTTAAATAACCCGCCGTATCTCAATATATACCAATTTAGGGACGTTTACTTCCACATGTTTAAAGACACACATATAAACTTCAAATTTTAATTTTATAGTTAAATTTAGTGACACAGAGACTATAGGAAACTTAAAGGTACAAGCAACTCAGAATATTAGGTCAAACGCCGTACAAAATAATATGGAATAAAGGATATTGAATTTTCCATATTTTCTTTCATACGTCAAGGCCATGTCACACATCACCGTACCGTGCGAATAACGTACTAATAACGTACACTGGTTTGGTAATCGATTACATGTATTTCAATGACCAAACCAATGTACGTTTTAAGTTCGTTATTCGTACGTTTCGTAATTTGTGACAGAGCCCTTAACTAGAGATGCAACATTTTACATGGTTAATTTACATAGCGTTTATAGTGATAATTTCTGATCAATTAATATTTCCTTTGTCCTCAATGAGAAGCGTACAGCATCAGTGCTATCCATGGCATGCTTTCCATTTCTGATGGATATTTTCGATATGCAAAACTTTTTGAGCAGCTTTAAAAAAGGTATCACAAGCACACATACGACCCATAACGAACTCATAATTCAATTTCTGAACCAAAATTGGATACAAAATATAATTTTTAAAAACGTTTCTACAATTTGTGAACTGTAATACCGTACGCATTGCCACCTAGAAAGATGTTCACGCTAGCGGGACAATTCGGTAGAATTTCTCAAAAAGCGTGAGATTTGGTTTAAAATGAAAACCCGATCTTACTACCAAAAATCGGGAGACTCCCGCCTAAATCGGGAGACTTGACAGGTATGGAAACCTTTACACGTCGATGGGTTAATACGTATGACATGCTGTTCATCCGACATGTTCTTTATCCCAGATGTACTCAATAGGGTTCATATCTGAAGATCTTCCCTGACAAGGCAAGAACTCAACACCCGGATCTTCCAGGGACGTTTGTATTTTACGAGCACGACTGAGTTGAACGTTGTCATAGTGAAATACAAAATTGTTAGTGTCCGGCCTTTATAGTGTCGGCCGGACAGCATATGTTGAAATTGGAAGTCCCCGGACGCTAGGTTCTATGTTACAGTGTCCTAGGACACGCAGTTGTATGCTCCACATTCCTGGGGACAATTTCTAAGTCATGAAATGGAGTGTCCGTAGGACTGTTGATTTTAAATAATTGTACATTCCAGTGGGACTCCTGATTTTAAGTTGAAAGTCCCCCCAAAATAGAGTGTCCTAGTCACAAAGTATTAATCTTAGCTGTCCGGGAGACAGTGGGTTTCAATTTGGCGTCCGTAGGACGCTTAGTTTTAGAGACTGGGCGTCCTTCTCTAAAACCTACAGTCCGTAGGACAATTTTAGCGATAGGACTTTCAGTCCCATTACACCGGTGCTAATTGAGACTGCCTTCTGGTACGATTTTCCAACTGCATGTAAGAAAGCCATAAGGCAATTGTACCTTCTTCTGAATGTACTGTTGATAGCATGTTCTGTTCAGCATAAGTCTGATGTGTCCATTTGCGGGCTCTGATGCGTCGATCTCGGGTTTAGATTTCCAATATAGCCTAAGCACGTAACGAACACAACGTTGATGGGACACGAAATAAAGATGTTCTCTGGTCCCGCAAACGTCGTTGAAAAGGGTTTTTGAAAGATCACCAGTCTGAATCAAGCGATAATTTACAACTGTTCTTGATACAGGCTTTTTGTATGGAAGATCATGGTGTTGGACACTTGCATTGTTTTGCAAGATCGTCAGATATGAAATTTATCCAGGACTTTTTGACTTAAGTAGCACGTCGATGAACAACAAGTTACATCAAACTTCTAATGTGTAGGATTTAGGCTGTGCAGCGGGATGCTTTGGCTGAGATACTTGACGGAACTTTATGGATAGTCCAGGTGCCGTACGCTTCTTATTGATGACATATTAAACAGAAGCTGATCATAGGTTACAATCAACAATATGTATATTAACCTTGTAAAATTCTAAGTGTCCAGGTGACGTATGGAAGAAAATATGGCAGATTCAAATTCTTCAGCATTCTTTTGATTTTGAGAGAATTGTGTGCCTTCAAAATGTACAGACAGGATCTTGGTTTGAAGTTTACAAATATGAAAAACACACTTTCCTGGAATTGGCATATACTAAGGCATTGGAGATTATTCACATATCTGTGAACGATGTTGGAATCATGGCTACATCATCATCATCATCATCATCATCATCATCATCAAAATAAAGTTCTGTAAAATTTTCTTGTAATTTATGATGTCACTATTAGATTATTAACACAAACGACCTTAATATGTTAACAGATGAAGGTAACAAACCCCAAGGAAGCCATACTAATTGATACTCAATTAGGCAAATTGGTTTGAACTAAAAGCTGCATCCTATTCAAAATCTCATTAGAAAACGCTTTTGTGAAAATTATTAATCATTAATATGAATATTGTCTGGAGCCATAATGTTCTGAACTTGATTGATAACCACTTAAAATCGATTAAGATAGATGAAAACAGCTAATTATTGTCATCTATAAAATTATGCGATGAAGCAACATGCAAAATGTTGAAGCCGCTGGAATAATAAGTGACCATGGTTACAGGCTAGGATGTTATCACAGTTGTATTATTCCGTAGTATAACTATGCTTACGTGCTTACCCGCGACCTTTGATATTACTTAAAGTTTGAAAAAACTTAAATTTGTTATCACTCTTTGTACTACTTTAATTTTTCTCAAGAATCAGTTCTTCACCAATAATCATCTCCGACCGAAAAATCAAATGAAGAAAAAAGACTAAAAGTTGTGAAACAACCGTTTTGGATTTGCGTAACCAACAAGCATAATACACGTTTATAGTATGTGGGAAAAACTTTGAGTTTGGGCTTGACTGCAAAATGTTCTTGTGAACAAAACGGACTCCATTTTGCACTTTTTCTTTTTTCGCACAGACTATTACTTCTTTAATCTGCAAGACACATATCTGTTTTCTATCCATGTTGCAAACTGTATCTCACATTTCAGATATTGATGAATGCTCTCAAGGAACACATAACTGTATTGCTTTGGCAACTTGTAAGAATGCACCAGGAACTTTTCAATGCGTCTGCAACTCTGGCTATGAAGGGGACGGCATTACAACGTGCTCCGGTAATATTCTCATCTAATTGTTTACTTTGTGACATCCTCAAGTAACATTTATTTCTTGTTATATGCCGACATGTCCTTTCTTTGTTTTGGTGCCTTTGATTATGATCAGTTAGGTATTGAATCACCAATTCGATCGAGATAATATTTCGTCATAAATCACAATTACTATTAAAAGTATAGTGTAAGTCGCAATGAAGGATGAACGATCAGTCAAAAGTACATCAAAAATCAGTACACTTGACGAACGATCCAATGGTCTTATTATTTCAGTGAATCGGCATTATTATCATCATATTGCGGGTAACCTATATACAGAGTGTCCGAATAAAATTGTGCAAGTTGAAAAACACCCTCTCTAACGAAACCAAAATAATAGTTTGAAATAGTGGTACAAGATTTCAACTCGCACAATTTTTATTGGGACACATTGTATTATAAGTACATACCTATTACGTCCACTCTTGAAATTTCTGCTCAGGTAAATACCATAGTGGTAGTCTAGCTACGGGATCGAAAGATCATGGTGATAGGGCTACTGCTTTTAGATTAGCAACAATCTTTATTAAATTAAAAACTAAGAATAAAGTGATACCCATCTCTCCACAGATAAAGATGAATGTGTAGATGACTCACACAATTGTCACAGACCACATGGTCAATGCAACAATACAATAGGCAGTTTTACATGTTCTTGTAGAATAGGCTACTCGGGTAATGGAGTTCAATGTGCAGGTAAGCTTGGATTGTTATGATGACTAATATATCACGCGAATAAAGGAACCTGGTCCATAATTAAGACATTCGAGATCAAAGAGACAAAATAATAATAGAACTTTAAAGAACTATTTTTCTTTGGATTGGGTTGCTGGTTCACATTGGACAATAGTATGAGATATCATTTTCTAAGTGTTCATACTCCTGTGATAAATACCATCTATCTTTATCAACCACTGTCGAGAAAAAAAAAATATAAAAAAAACCCGAGATCCACTATGCTTTCTCCCAGATATTGACGAATGTGCAATAGACGCCTATGACTGTCATTACAATGGATCCTGCGTCAATACGATAGGAAGCTATGAATGTGAATGCAATAATGGCTACGAAGGCGACGGGAAGAACTGCACAGGTACGTTTGCAAAAGCATCTTATTAGTTAATAATGTAGTTAGTAAATAAATACCCGATGCATCGCGAATGCATCGCAAAAGCCCTAAGAAAAGAGAGTATATCGAGAAATAACGTACAATAACATACAACACTCAAATCAATCAGGCGGTCAGTCATGTGACAGATCATTGTTTCTCAACAAAATTAATAAAGTGCAATCAGGCCCCTGACACTTTATCCTCATATTCTTCATAGCTCATTTGATTACTATTTCTCAATGGTTCAATAGTCGCTGGTTAACGTTTCGTCGCTGATTATGTGATCAGTGGCTCCTATTAACGAGGACACACAAAGAATAATCATGCTAAAATATCGATAAATCCCGACATCAACCTTTATGTGAGTTACGCTTAATCGGGTACAAGGTGTTCAGCATTCTTCATTATGTGTTCTCGTTTTTGTCCATATATTACGTTACACGTTACGCAGCGCTAATTAGGACCATTTTTTTAAAACTCAGTGTCATCTCTGTTACTCTGTGGTACAATACTCAATCAAATAATTGGTCACAATACTCTTACGAACACTTACGAGCAGTGTTTACTCCGTTTAAAAGGCCCACGAGCAGCGAGGAAAGCGAGCAGCCAGGGCGTCGCGTGGACTAAACACTGCTAGTAACTGTTCGTACGAGTTATTGTGACCAAGCTCTTAGTTTACGTGTTATCTACTGTTTACAGCTACTAAGTTTACTTGATTACTAGTTCTTTGATTGTTGAGAGCAATTACTCCTTTTAGTGTAGATATTAATATTCCTGGAATAAAATTAGAAACTTTGCATGTCAAGGCACTTCGTCGGAACCCACAATACGGATACGATTTGAATTTGGATACCCACGAATGAAAATTCTATCAATATTTTGATACACGTATCGCCTGTTGGTGGCGCAGGTAGCAAATCGATAGCGAAAGCTGGCAATTACATGTATAAAATCTTTCTTACATCTACGATAAATGCACCTGTGAAAATATTATTTCCATCAAAACATGTCCTGATCACAGGAAGCAACATAACTTGGTTGAAACCTTTATTAGAATTATATTTAACCTTTGCATATACCGGTATGGTTTTGCGCCGAAGCTGAATATATTATACAAATATTGACTGCTTTGAGGGGCATGGTTTAAATTATTTTCCCGAGGTGATCTCAAAACCATGAATATGCCCGAAGCGAAGC
>JXSR01S046515.1:0-16839 GCA_000969725.1 Ophiothrix spiculata
ACTTCACTCTTGAGCAAAATACGGAGAGTGAGTCGATTTAATAATACAATAATACATATCTTGTGTAGTATTTCCGTGTGATATTATAATATAAGATTTTTTTTCTTTTCAAAATGTGCATGATTGAAACTTTATATGAAATTATTTTTAATATTTCTCAGTCTTCTTTATTGCAATAGATACTGGATGATGGTAGCTATAGTAGGTTAGCAAAACAGATACGATGTGGTCATCACATTTAGTCTTTGATTTTATGTAAATGTGGTCTATCAGTGTATTATTGGCACTGAGTGGTTGGTTCAGAAATTACTTGGATATATCTTTGTAAAAGACGAGGACACGATACACCTGGTTTCAATAAGTCTATCTTAAAGTCACCAGTAAATACCGAATGATTTGTATCTAAGAGCTCTGTTTGCGCTGTGATATTTCCCATTTCGGCTGTAAATGCACCAAGTGTAGTATTCGGTGGCTTGTATACAGCTCCTATAAGAATGTTGGTTGCACCTGATGTTCTAATTGTAAGTGTGTCTAATGCATCGGTTGCCATAGGGAGCAATGTATAATTCACTGAATTTTGGACATACATAGCCACACCTCTGTATTTCCCTTTACTATGTACTTCAAGTCTGAAACCATTGATAGAGAGATTGTCAAGATTGTCATTTTCAGTGAGCCAGTTTCAATCAAGCAAATAACATGTGCTCTTTTCAATTGGCTATTGCTTCTTAGATCTTCAATATGACAACGCAAGCTTTGGATGTTATGATGAGCAATTATAAAATGCTTGTTGTGGTCTACATGAAGTAAACAATTTGCTGCAGATAAATCGCATGTAGGCATATTTGCTACATTGGAGTCAATGTCATTGTAGCAGAATATCTGTGATTGTGAATAATCAGTAAGATAGAGCCCCTGGAGTGTTGTAACTCGACTGAGTGCTACATATGACATGGCAGCTCTAAGGCCTTTCATTGATATTATTGCTTGTTCTGTTGTCTGCCCTTGCACCTTGTGAATTATCACTGCCCATGCAAGTTTTAAAGGTATTTGCATTCTGGTTGTTGTATAAGTGTTTCCTTTCATCTTAAAGACTTCTTTTCGAGGTAAAATAGGTACACATTCAGAATACTGAGGTGGAATAAATTGCGAGGATTTTGCTTTGTTACCAATTCGGACACTGTCGTATTTAACATACACAACACTTGGCATATTTGTTGAATTGACGAACTGGATACCTTTTATAATGCCTAAAAACACCATTACACAATCCGTCTACAACATCAACATTTGCTATTAGCATGGTTCTTGCACCTACTGCCAATTTCAGATATGATGGCAATGATGTATCATCTTTACGGCTAGTATTGTGTGGTGTTTCATTGACTTTAATAACTCTTCCACCAATTTGGTCAACATCTTCAGCCTTGATAGTGTGTACATCTGTTTTCAATGTGGCTAGTTTTGATTCATTGTGATTATCAACATCTTTTTTTTGGAAAAGAGATGAAGTGCATCCGGCGGAGCTGTCAGTACGTCTTGTTTCACAGTGCGTGACTCTAAGTTGATATCAGATTCTTGAAGTGTTTCCTTTTTTTTTCCTAACACGTAATCTATTAAGCATATTTGCAAAGTCGGCAACATCCTTTTGTCGCATGATTTCTGTAAGCTCAACTTTGTAGAAAAGTGAATTCCATAAGTCTTTCAAAGGTTCGTTATGAGGGAAACACAATGGCGTTGGTGGACTTACTGGCGGAAGCTGATAAAAATCACCTACTGCCAAAATGGATACATTTCCAAAGTAAGAAGTTTGCGATGTACCTTTAATTTGTTGCAAACGTCCATGTATATAAGATAGTTGGGGAGCGCTTACCATTGAAATCTCATCAACAATCACGAGTTGCAAGTGCTGATATTTTGTACGAAGTGTGTTCAAAGAGTCTTCTGAAAGTGGAGTGTAGTCTCTAGGTGATTTAGCACTGATTTTGAGGGCTGAGCAAATCGTTTCACCTGATACATTGAAAGCTGCAGTACCGGTGTGAGTAAGAAGTAAGACGGTTATCTCATCAGTTGATTCACATAATGGTGCGAATGTCTTTTGTGCATAGTATTTTATGCAATTAATGACAGGGGACTTGCCGGTGCCTGCACCACCGGTCAAAAATATATGGAATGGCGGTATTCTTAAATCATTTGCTTTGGCATCGCACCATTTACTGACATGATTAAATAATTGTCGCTGTTTATCATTTAGTTTTTGCATCATAGAGTGTGCTTGATCAGATGTAATTTGAGGGTTACATGTTTCAATTGCACATCTTGGAGTACCACTTTGAGACGGTTTGCTTGCATTTTGGAACTCCGTTATTTCAATTTCTGCAAAGTCGTCATCTGCTTCGTCTAATCTAATATGATCTAATTGGTCATCAAGGCGCTGCTGTTCACCTTGTGGATTCAGTGATGCCCAAGCATCTTGCAAATCTGCCACATCTCTCAGTGCTTCTAATGCTTCATCAAAGTCATCAGTCTCTGGTTCAAAGTCTGACATATTTTGCTGAACTGCATCTTTGACACAAACTCTTTTGCCATCGATTGCTGTGAAACCTTTAAGATGGTAGTTTTCATAGGTGGTATAATTAGGTAGTTTGATGTCTTCCGTTCAGTGTGGGAGATACAGACGTAGCATGTTCATATGATATCTTTCTTTATCTTTCTTTGCAGATACTCGTGGATAGCGAATGATTGCCGGTTTACCCGATGTCCATTCTTTCATTTTGATTGATGTGTTACTAAGTTTAATTGGAGCAATGGACATATGTTGGTTTTTAGCAGTATGTTGCTGACTAATAGAAGTACTTGCTTCATTCTCTTCACACTCATTTTCGTCAATGTCAGTAATATCAATTTCCTCTTCAGAGTCACCATCAGGATCTGGACTTATGTTGTCTGCTTTGTTTGATATTTGATAGTGATTGGAGAAAAATTTGGCCATACACATATTGTTATATTTAGCCGATGTAGGTCTACCTATATACTTTTCAATCTGCGATGTCATCCATACCTGTTCCGATTTACCAGCATTAGCTTGCAATTGTTTCAATGGCAATGATATTTTTCGTCCGTCTGTAGAAGTCTGAAGAAATACTACATTTCTGGTACTCTTTTTTTACGGCATACTGCAAATGAGATAGATAGCACCCATGACACTGATTTCTCTGTTTTGGAGATAAACACTACCAAGTCTTCTTAACTGACCTATTGCATCATCATTTCCCTCAGAAGCTTCCCTCTGTGCATTTCTCAAAAGATCATCCATTTCTCGCTCTGATTTTGATATATAAGAAGCGATGTATGCAGCGCAAGCATATGCATCAAATACATACTGGATATCCATGTTCCCATTCCAGCATCGGATCAAATGTGGGTTGTAATTGTTGATCCATCGGTCTGTTGTATTTCTCTTGAGATAGACCGTTTGCCTTTTGGTTAACAGTGACAAGCACTTTTCAAATTCAGACTGCGTTAAGCAAATGGAGTTCAAAATGTCATTCCAATCTGCGTTTTCATTGTCAGGGTCTTCTATCAGCTCCCATACTTTTTTCAAAGATTCTTTTGCTTCAGTTTCCTCACACAATCTGTTGGTTAAAGCTTCTTGATAGTTAGGATCATCTTCATCACCTTGAATTGGGTCAACAATGTTCTATTTGATGGTGGCTTTGGAAAATGAAATCGACAGACCTTTTTACCTTTTCTACATGATTTTGTATGTCTCTTACTATGTGCTTGTACACTGGTTACTATTTCACGTAACTCTTCATCACTTTCTGGCGGAAGCTCACATGATATGTGCTTATCAATAAAGTCTATGACTTCTTCCTCAGGACTTTCACTGAATCGTGGAGCCTTTTCTACCCAAGCTACCATATGTAAATGAGGCCATCCTCTTTGCTGAAACTCCGTTCGGTAGTAATAATCTTGTACTTTACCTATAATATTAGCTTTTGACATGATTACATCATTGATGAGAGTATTTACTCTTTGTTGATACATTTTGGCAGCTGCAGGGACGGGATTAGACATGATAATGTGACAATGATGTTCCCGTGTCATATCCTTGTGTTGGTCTTTGGTCAAGGGAGGTTTTCCTTGAGATGTAAGAATTCCATTTGTAATATCTATCCAACGCCTATCAGCTGCACTGAATGTAATAAACCATGTAGGAATACCTAGCTGGCGAATCATTGCAAAAAGGTCCTTTTTTGATCTTTCCCAATATGCTGGTGTTCCTCTAATTTACGATATAATCAATGGCTGGAATTGTTTCCTTTAATAACCGTTTCGCAAAATACAAGTTTTTATGATAACTATGTTTAAAATATATATTTCACAATATAGTAATTAGCAAAGCTTTATAGTAATCAATTAATCTTCATGATACAAATACTCTTCGGTTATAGCAAACACCTCTTTTAAAGTAAAAATCGTAACTGTTGAGGATTAATTACGGTCACAATATAAAAACTATTGACACTGTAAAGGGTTACAGTTACAGTATAAGGTTATGATTTATCGGGACTCACGAAAAGTCTATCCGTAAAATTGCCAGTTTTTACTGCACGGGACTCACGAAAAGTCGATCCGCTTTAAGTATAACTGGAGTAACCTTTCTGTTACAGTACAGGACAAACTGTCTAATTTTTGAATAAACGTACTTTACATTAAAAGAAATAATACAGTTGTAGCTTTTAGCGTTATCCAGGACTTGGTTGTATGCACTTTAAATCAGGGAGGCTGAACGGCCGATTTGGAAATTGCTCTATGCACTTTGATTCAGGCATCACGCATACGAAACCAGCAACATGTAAAGTCCCATAAAATAATAAAATCAACGTCTTTCATATGAGTAATTTTACACTCTGGGATTGAGACTGACTACAGCATTTCTAATTAACCTTATTCTTTAGTTTAACATCATAGTGACTGCCATGGAATAATTGACAGAATTACTTTCTTGTGGAATGATTAATTGAATGACTCTATTGAAGTGATTACCATGGCTCTCTAGTGGAATGATTACCAGAATGACTCTAGTGCAAGGATTAGTAGGATGACTCTATTGAAATGATTATCAAAATGACTCTCTATTGGAATGATTACCATAATGACTCTCTAGTGGAGTGACTACCAAAATGATTCTCTTAAAATGATTGCCAGAATGACTGTCTATTGGAATGATTACTTGAATGTCTGTATTGGAATGATTATCAGAATGACTCTATCGGAATGATTATCAGAACGACTCTCTATTGGAATGATTACCAGAATGACTCTCTATCGGAATGATTACCAAAATGAATGTCTTGGAACAATTGCCAGAATGACTCTCTAGTTGAATGATTACTTGAAATGATTCTATTAGAATGCAATGATTACAAGAATGGATCTCTATTGGAATAATTACAAGAATGACTCTATATTGAAATGATTACCAGAATGACTCTCTAGTGGAATGATTACCAGAATGACTTTCTAATGGAATGATTACCAGAATGACTCTTTAGTAGAATGATTACCAGAATGACTTTCTAGTGGAATGATTACCAGAATGATTCTCTATTGAAATGATTACCAGAATGACTCTCTTGTGGAATGATTACCAGAATGACTTTCTAGTGGAATGATTACCAGAATGACTCTCTTGTGGAATGATTACCAGAATGACTCTTTAGTGGAATGATTATCAGAATGACTCTCTTGTGGAATGACTACCAGAATGACTCTTTAGTGGAATGATTATCAAAATGACTTTCTAATGGAATGATTACCAGAACGACTGTCTACTGGAATGATTACCAAAATGATTCTCTAGTTGAGAGATTACCAGCCAAATTTAAATAAAAGAGCCTGTAACATAGGCTTAACCGGGAACCACAGGGTGAGTCAAAAAGCAATATTGTTGATGGGAAAAAAGATCAGTGACAGAATACACTGATTTATTTTTAAAAGTATTGTGTGATAAAATTGTTCCAATATCTGCAATTTCGTGAAAATTTTTAAATGATGGTAAGTGGCATCAACTTATTCAACCACATCCTCTGAACAATTGGCAAAACAGATCTGAAATGTTCGAAATTTTGAAGTTTGCACTGTTAATTTAATGCTACACAGGAAGTAGAGTCACACTATCGCCAAATGATAGCTTTGGTGGCGTGTTGTAGATTTTGTGTATCTTCTAAGGTCCAGTTCTAAAAATATATTCATGATGTACTTGAAATGGTCCGCATCAACAATATCAGGAGTTTTGTCCCATTGAATGCCATGGTTAAAACTAATTCAACCAAGTTTAATTAAACTGGAGCGGAATTTATTTTTTTACATATTTAATGTTCAAGGTCTTATCAATTGGTCTCTATCTGGTATCATTCAATAACAAAATAAACAATTAATACTGGCTGTATCCAAATGATTAGTACCCATGTATTTGAACATCAAAAATAATGAATGGATAAAAAGTTTGATAATTCCAAAGTTAAAGCTTTTAGTGAGTAGGAGAATATCTCAACTTTATTGTCAGATAGTTTTAAGACAGGACATTAATTTTAAAGACAAAACACTTTTTCCGAAGAGCTATTGCCATTTAAATGATGATCGATTACATCTAGGTACTAATCATGTTGATACAGCCAGTATATGTGACCTGTCATATCAATAGGTACCTTAATACCGGCCAGGTACTATGTTGTGATATGAGCAAAACAATGTTGTAAAATATAATGAAAATAATAAGAATTAAAGGTGAATTTTCAATTGTATCTTCTGTGATTTTTGTTAAACTTTATGTAATACATGGGTATCATATTAAAGCTTAGGAATTTCTCTCTCAAGAAACGTTGAAATCAATATTTTAATAGAGGGACCCTTAAGGTACCTTTTGATATGACGGGTCACTTATGGACTTAAAATCTGTGAACATCCCACTGGTATTATGCTAGTGTGTAAAAATTATAAACCTTACAATACTTACTATTTTTAAATAATTATATATGCTAACACTGGATATATATGAACCATTTCTTGCAACATGTTCAAGTGACTGTACATTGTACAATGCGATATAAACTTTAGTGAAGTAGAGGGAAACTGAAATATTCATAGCGCACATTTTTTTTCATTAAAAAAAAATTGTGGATTTTTGCTACCTTTCAAAATGTGCCAAAATGTTTATTTAAAGTGTTTAGGCGCCCTCTCTAATTGATACTAATCAGCATAAAGTTATATGGTAAAATGCCCCTTTTATCTAAAGAGAATTAAAAGAAAACGCATTTTGTTCTTTGTGAAAATTATACATGATACTTTAGGACCAAATAAGTGTATGTGTGTATCATACAATAACAAAACAAACAATTAATACTGGCTGTATCCAAATGATTAGTACCCATATGTATTTGAACTTCAAAAAGTATGAATGAATAAAAAGTTTGATAATTCCAAAGTTAAGCTTTTAGTGAGTAGGAGAATATCTCAACTTTATTGTCAGATAATTTTATGACAGAACATTTTTCCCCAAAAGCTGTTGCCATTTAAATGATGAACGATTACATCTGGGTTCTAATCATTTTGATACAGCCAGTATAATTTATGGACTTTCAATCTGTGAACATCCCAGTCAGTGGTATTATGCCAGTGAGTACAAATTATAAACCTTGCAATACTTATTTTACACTGCAATATAAACTTTACTAAAGTAGAGGGAAACAGAGTCCGGTGTTTCCTTTAAGAAACTAGGCTGAAAACGGTGCGATGTAGTACATTGCCTAACCTGATATCATGCCGGCATATTATGTGGAAAAACATCCTTCAGTGTTCTGGATAACTACATATTCTGGAGTGTGACCAAATTAGCATTTAAAAAGTTATTTTTTACGAATAACCTAGAAGTAATAGTAATGTTGGTTATTCATTATGCAGAGAGTATGTCCAGTTGTAGCCTGTTTGCATAATCTGCATAATCACAGGCCCTACACTTGGAGCAAAAAAGGGTCAGTGATACTTCAAGTGTGCTATTTGCATAATCAGAGGCTCTACACTTGAAGCAAAAAAGGGTCTGTAATACTCTGAACGTGCTAATCGTTATGTTTTTCATAATCACAGGCCTTACACTCAGAGCAAAATTGTGCTATTTGCATAATCACAGGCTCTAAACTTGAAGCAAAAAAAGAGTCTGTGATACTCAGAATGTGACACTTTTTATGTTTTTCAGAATCACTGGCCCTACCTTCAAAGCAAAAAATAATAAATAAATAAATAAATATTTTTTTAAATGAATAAATAAATAAATAAATAATCTGTGATGCCCCAAGTGTGCTATTAGCATCACTAAAAGCAAAAAGAGTCAATGATACTCAGGCAATAGACTTGGACAAAAACGTATCTGAGGACTGATACTGTGTCTGTGGTATAGTCTTCAATTTGAAACCCAGAAAATACTATTTACCATAGTTACATGTTATAAACTCTGAGCAAAAGACTGTTTTGTTTTTGTTTTTCTGTATAATCACAGGTTGTTCACCCATAAACAGAGTTTGTGATGCACTTATCTATCTCATAATTACACACAACCTCATGTGTCAGAAGAAGAGAAGAAAAAGTGTCTGTGATACTCTTAAAGAGCAATATCTTCAGCCTTGACATACAAAGTAGAAAAGACATCTGTGAAAGTGACTGTTGCACTGATTCAGTTGTAATGAAAGAAGCCACATCAACAGCTTCAAACAGACTATGCTATTATAGAGTGTCATCATAATGTACTGAAATGTTGCAGTATCAGGTGGTACTTTTTAACAAGATGTATTTGTGGTCTTCTTATAGTTTGTGTCTTCTAAAATCCCCAAAGTTGTTTATAATATCTGTACACAAAGGAAGAAAAAAAGGGAAAACAAAAATAAGTAACTTTACAAAGATCACACTCTGTCATATTATCACTACAATAACTTCCGCAAAATGACTGGATCTAATGCTCATTCTTACACCTTATTAGACATTGGGTACATGTTAAATCAAATTCTAGGACGGTATTTGGACAGCTCAGGGATTATCCTTTAGGCTTATTCTCCGATAAAGTGTGCAACTTTGCCGTTTTGGTGTCGCTCATGTTCGTGTTGCTTGTTTAAAGTTGTTAAACCTATTATTAATGATTTGAGTGGTTAAGGTGATACATTAGAGTCACATTAGTAATATATGTGAACCTAAACAATTTATCATTCCAGGAAAGTAGATAACGATTAATCTGAAAATGCCAAATCGTTACTTTTCCCCATGTCGCCAGCCATACTTTTTATGTTTTATGTGCCCCCGTTCCTAAAATATTCGGGCATATCAAACGCAATGCACGCTGTTAAAACAGCCCGTAATAGGTATTGATAATGACATATAAAGTTCAATTATATTAAGTATTTGATATGGCATACGAGCTTTTTAAAGCATGTCGCCAATATTGCAAACAGATACGAAGCAGATTCTAAAATCGATAACAAAGTGTGAAAATGAATTTGTTGATGGATGATTCCGCATTGGGTTATCAAGTAAACTTCAGTGTTGAATAACATATATGTCATATAGAATTATATATTTACAGTAATGATTTACAAGGATATTAATATCAAAAATACCCTATGTGACTGTCACGTTGCGACAGATACGAAACGCACATTTTGCTCCCTTCTCGCAAAACGCGGTACACTATGAGCAAAATACTACACCACAGTGTAGTATGTGTAAAGCTCCTAAATTAGTGTAAAGATCAAGTTTGTAAGAAAACTAATTTTCTCAATAATGAATATTTAAAAAAAGATTCCAACAGATACGAACCGACAGATACGAACATTAGGTATAGGGAATACAATGGTTAAAAATCAAGTATTTTTAAAACATCTCCCATGCACTTTTTCTTCTTTAGAAGCCATAAGAATTTATGATTTTGTATGTTTTTCATGAGTTGTTAGTAGTCGAAATTTCAACATTTCTCTAACAAAAGTTGCACGGTTTATCGGAGAATGAGCCTTTAGGTGTGCACACTATATTGCGTTTAATGATATTTAATATGCAGTTTTATATGGTGTGGTATTAATTGTTCATAATAGTTGCCAACAAAGGTAATAGAACTAACTAACAAACAATAACTGGCAATAAACTTGAAAAGGAGGTTGTTAATCAATAACGAAGGATATATAATCAATAATTACTCAGCACTTCATATGATTATTACAATATAGTAATTACAGATGTATATACTTATTTATTTGCAACACTTACCATGTCACATTAATTTTGATCATAATTAAGGGGCTGTTTCAGTTCTCGGTGAATTCAATGCAATAATGTTTTAGTTTCATGCTGAAATTGGGGCAAAGGCATTGCTGTTTGTTGCGTCCAAGAGCAGGAATTCGCATTGTTGCAATAAAATACACTAATAGATGGCCGTGTCTTTCTTCTCATATACAGTTCAAAATAAATAAGTCCCCCCTAAAGTATATTGATTTTTCTAGAAATCATTTTGGACCTTTTATTTTTTTCCAAGCTGTAAAATGTAGGCTTGAATGATACTAATTCAGTATGCAATAAAGTTTCACATAACAAGTAACATTTTTCTTGACAAGTCATCATTTATGAAATTTTATGGTGAATTAAAAGTTGTTATTTTTCTGTATATGAATATGAATATGAAAAATTCTCAAATTTTTAAATGTATGGAAAATGTTTAACTCTGCTTTGCAGTAAAGATTTTTCAAATGTTTATTACCTCTGTGAATGAAAAGGTAAGGGGCTTGTTCACGGTTGAATGAATATCAGGTTAAGTGTAGATGAAAATTTTAAAACGTCTTTTGGTCTAATTGCCGTAGAAATCACAGTTATCGATGGTGGCTTAAACGAAGCAAAACGATACGCCTAGGAGTTTTCTATTTCCTCAAAATCAGTAAAGGAAGCGTTGAAACATTAATTTCTGTGTCCAATTCACTTTTAAAGGTAAAATTAATTGAGAAAACAATCTTAAGCACTTTTAAAAGCAGAGTCCTCTGGAAGAATATGTCTTTTTAATTCCCGTTCATTCCACCATAAACCCGTAAGTTATGTTCATTCAACCATGGATGATCAAGCACCGTCCTCTTTTATCCTCACAAATGTTTAACATTTGAATAATGATTACTCTTGATTTATTCTTACATTTAAAATTTCATCAATTTTCAAATTCCAATAAAAGAAACTGCAACATTTGATTCGTCAAGAATTTCAAAAATGGGAACATTTTAAGAAGAAGGTTAAGTGTTATGTAAAACTTTAGTGCATATTGAATTTGTCTCATTCTAGCCTTCATTTTACAATTTGAAACAAATTACAGGGCCTAACTGTTTTCCAGAAAAATCAATATTCCTTAGGGGGGACTTATTTATTTTGAACTGTATATATTGTTCATCCAACAACCAACCTGTAGTATAACAAAGGCATTTATTGATGGTTATTAGTCGGTTATTGATAAGAGAAGAGATCAACGTCGGCCCATGAGCCTCTGCGCCCGATTGGAAAACCCAATTTGCTTTAATTTTTTTCATCAAACTCTTCTTAAATAACCCATATATTTTGTTAAATAATATAATTTATCTAAATATAACAGAAATTAACAGATTTCCCCAATTTGGTTTCCAATTTTGCACCTTGCGCAATACACAATTCTATAAGTATTTTAGACTTCCCCGTAATTATCAGTCAGACGGGCTGGTGTAGTGGTAGAATTCTCGCTTCACGTGCACGCGTCTCGGGTTCGATTCTTGCTTCGGCCTATTATCTTACATTTTTTTTCTTCATTTCTTTTCTTTTTATTTCAGTTATATCCAATCATTTTCTTTGACTTTTCACTCTCTATGATGCAATTCTTCCTTTTTTTTTTCATTCTTTCTTTTTTGTTTACAGAACTACTGATAAAATGCTAATTTACGGTATTATAACACTTCGCGCGGTAGCAATACCCCGATAGCGAAAAACAGGCATCTTCGGATGATCCGTGTGTGTTTATTAGGAGTACAATTAGGAAACCTGTCATAAAATAATGTTAGGAACATTTATCTCCTTATGGGTATATGTCACAAACCTTAATTGTACTCCGATTACAACCACAGTGAGCTTCTGAAGTTGGCCAATTTTGACAAAAACGTAATGTATTTCAATGGAACAAATTAGCGATATTTGAGTTTCTGTATAAGAGATTGGAAATCCCGAAAAGGCTGTTGGGCCGACGTTGATCTCTTCTCTTGTTATTGATGTTGCTACTTATCTCCTAAAGTACATGGATATTAAATTCTATTGGCAATTAGGTTGCAATTGATGGTTGGCAATTTCATTGGTATTGAGAAATGACAATTATAGTGGCATAGATAGTTGGCAAATTTTTTGTTTGGTTGACTATGAGATGGCATTTAGATATACATCCAGAGTTGGAATAAGTTGGCTTCCAGTTTGCCAGTAGGTTGGTATTGAGTCAATAGTATTAGATTGCCACTGGAAGTTGAAAATTAGGTTAAAGAGTTGGGAATAAGGTTAGCATTGGGGGCTGGCAAATAGATTGATCATTATTTCAATACCAACATTTTGACACCTTTAATTTTGAAATCAGACCAAGCTGATAACTTAACAAATGCTCTCTGATCTCATGGATCAAATTTTAGAAATGTATTTTTATTTTAGTTTCAGAACTTTTTGAATGACCCTTAAATTCAATTTTTAAGATAGTAGACTATTATACTTTTTGGATATGTTAGCTCTTGCTCAGAGCTGTCCACTACCCTCTGCAGTACAATCAAAAGTGTGCTGAAAAGACAGCTCTTGAATACACACATCTGGTTTGTTGAAATCATGACAAAGCTTGGTGGCTCTCAAAATACTGCATACAGAGAATAATTAGAGAATAACTACTGAGAACTAAATCTCGTTTCTCAATTCACAGCAGGGGCTACCTGGCTCACACTTATGCCAAGCACCCTGAAGCACTTTGTACAAACTCATTAGCAAAAGTTAAATTTCAAAATTTGTTCAAATTTTGTGGTGTATATATTTTCACTATAAAGATTAAACTCCAAATGTGACAAATTGAAGTATATAATTTATTTGATATTGGCCTACAGTCACAGTGACTTACTTATAGGTCAATAATTACACAAAGCAATCAGATATGATAACTTTATGAACAACACTTTCAGTAGTGAATTAGCATTGCTTGACTAAAATAAAAATGGCACTTTTGTAAGTTGATTACAGTGGCTTTGGGAGAAGACCTAAACTTGAAGCTTGGGGGTAAATGTGCTATTGGTGTGATTATAGAGACAAATTGGTTTAGATTGTGGTCAGATAAGTAATTCATTTGGGAGTGATCAAATCTCAATCCAGTATACTAGTTCCCTTCGCCCAGCCAGCGCGCTACGCGCGCTGGCTGGGCTCATTGCTGGGTCCGTGAGAGGGGCGGTCTGTGGGAACGGTACTAGTTCTAGGATATGTTTGTTCCAAATAAATTTCGGACACTAACTGACAATTTGAACGCAGCCAACACTCTGTTCCCATGGATCAAACTTTAGAAAGGTATTTTTAATTTAGTTTCAGAACTTTTTGAATGACCCCTACAATTAATTTTTGAGATAGTAAGCTATGTTCTCTGATCCCATGGATAAAATTTTAGAAAGGTAAATTTTTAATTTAATTTGAAAACTTTTTGAATGACCCCTAATACAAATTTTTGGATATTATTGTTTCAAATAAAATTTCGGTCACTAACTGACAATTTGAACGCAGCCAACATGTATCCACAGGCTATGACAAGGACAGGACATCAGGAAGTACGCAACACCGTTTCCAATCAGTAATAACAGCTAGTACTGCGCATTGTGCGCGCATGGAAAGCGTTGCGTATCTGCGTAAATTACACACGCAATACTGTGATGCAAGGCTCTGAATTTTCATGTTCTAAGATTATTTTGACCAATAGTAGACTATACTTAAAGAAATGTTCTCTGATCCTATGGATCAAATTTTTAATTTAGTTGCTGAACTTTTTGAATGACTCTTAATTCAATTTTTAAGATAGAAACCTATATTCAGTCTTGAAGTGTTACGTTTAATCCGATTATCACCCTAACAACTGGTTCACACTTTATAGTTTTGAACCATGATCAAAATGATCACCACACAAAAGTATAGCATACACCGTTGTCAGTGGATGTGCGTGAACCAGTTACTGGGGAAGTTACATAATCACTACGATTCTGAATTGACAAATGTTCTATCTGTTTCCGTGGATCAAATTTTAGAAAGGTATTTTTAATTTAGTTTCAGAACTTTTTGAATGACCGTTAAATTAATTTTTAAGATAGTATACTATGTTCTCTGAGCCCATGGATCAAATTTTAGAAAGGTATTTTTAATTTAGTTTCTTAACTTTTAAATGACTCTTAATTCAATTTTGAAGATAGAAGACAATTATACTTGACAAATGTTTTAGAAAGGTATTTTCAAAACTTTTTTAATAACCCCTTATTTAATTTTTAAGATGGTAGACTATGCTCTCTGATCCAATGGATCACATTTTTAAGATGGTAGACAAAATGCTCTCTGATCCCATGGATCAAATTTTAGAAAGGTATTTTTAATTTAGTTTCAGAACTTTTTGATGACCCATAAATCAATTATTTTAAGATAGAAGACAATACTTGACAAAATGTTCTCCGATACCATGGATCCAATTTTAGAAGTTTTCGAATTTTTGGATATTATCATTTCAAATAAATTTCGGACACAAACTGACAATTTGAACGCAGCCATCACGTATCCACAGGCTGTGACAAGCACAAGACATCGGGAAATATGCAACACCATTTCAAATACTTAATAACAGCTAGTAATGCGATATTGTGCGCGCATGGAAAGCGTTGCGTATTTGCGTAAATTGCACATGCAATACTGTGACGCAAGGATCTGAATTTTCATGTCCGAAAATGATTTTAAACAATAGTAGACTATACTTAAGAAACGTTCTCTGATCCCATGGATCAAATTTTTAATTTAGTTGCAGAACTTTTTGAATGAACCTTAATTCAATTGTTAAGACAGTAACCTATATTCAACCCTAACATCTGCTTCACCCTTTTTAGTTTTGAACCATGATCAAAATGATCACCACACAAAAGTATAGCATACACCGTTGTCAGGGGATGTGCGTGAACCAGTTACTGGGGAAGTTACATAAATCACTACGATTCTGAATTGACAAATGTTCTCTGTTCCCAAGGATCAAATTTTAGAAAGGTTTTTTTTAATTTAGTTTCAGAACTTTTTGAATGACCCTTACTTCGAGACCTTTAGACCTTTGATTTTATTTTAGTTTATATTAGTTTCAGAACTTTACGAATAACCCTTGCTTTAATTTCACGATTTAAAGAAGACACTGACGGATGGTATCAAATATATATTATTCTAATGTATGAGCAAAAATCACTTTGCAAACCAACTCTCGGTATTCTAGAGTAATTAAATTTGCTGATGTAAAGAAAATTTTTACCTTTAAATCATGAAAACAGCCACTAATAACGTCAAATGTATTGCACACTTCAACACGTTTGCTGTACAAGATATAGTTTGGTGCGCTGCACCAATGTGTGTCTCGCGCGCATACATGGTGTTGACTAGGGGCCTACGGTTCCGGTCTATGGCTTCCAATTTGTCGTCACCTCCTCTCACCGAATTACTTTTTTTTTTTTTTAATTTTTGCAAGTTCTCACTAAATCCCCCCCCCCCCCCAAGATTTTCAACATGCTCACTGGTTTCATAAATACAATTTCACAAACACTCTCACCGGATAACCCCCATTTTCCGAGGCAAATGCTGAATGACCCTTTTAAATACATTTTCTAACACAGTTTCTAAGTCAACTACCCATGTACCGGGATTATCATTTAAAATGTCGGTGGCACTTTTAAGCTTCCGTAGGAATTTTACACTAAAACAACTACCGCCAAACATCAGCTATTGCGTGATGGATGCATGAACAATGGAGCGAGTCTCACAAAATAATTTACGTATTGCCTTTCACATTCAATAATTAAAAAAATAATTATCAGGATATATTTTGATTTTGGGGGGTTGATCGCTCAACCTAAACGGTTTTGAAATCTTTATATTTTTATAGGCCTACATGGGCAAAATTTAATTTTTTTTAACTATAGTAAACAGTCAACAATTTTGAATAAGCGGTTAACTTACTTACAGTTCACTCTACATTAGTAGCCTGGTCTCAGTGTGATCTATTTATAAATTAACGGTTTTAAATGAATTACAGGAGGAATTTAGAAATCGGGTACGATCTCAATAATTATCAGCATTATCGGAAAAAATATTCTAAAAGTCATGAACTTGCTTTCAATGTACCTCTGATTTATTCTAAATGACAATTATCACGCTTTACTTATCACGTGCTCCTCCATAAATACATGGTCAGCGCTGAACACAATCCTTAATAGTCCCGCCCTGCTGGGCGAGACAATGATACGATGTCACTACCGCACAACACTAAATCACTCCACGAATGGTGTATGTAGGGGTAGAAAGTCCCGGTAAAAAACATCGGTCCACACGGATTATTTTGCAATGATAGTAGAACTGGTTACAAGTGACATGGTTTTGTGTTAATGAATATAAATGACTAGAGTTATGTGATCACTTATAGCATCCAAAACAACTGGCATCCATATTTTTATTGGATTTAGCAGCGTAAGTTCCGGTGCATGTCTAAAGTGGTTAGGGGTC
>JXSR01S046518.1:4430-18372 GCA_000969725.1 Ophiothrix spiculata
TTTTATATTTACTTGCAACATAAAATTTCTAATTAAATTGGTTCTTTATTCTGTTTTTTTATTTAAAAAAAGGCCAATCTTAACATTAATTTTGAATCTGACATGTAAACATATGAGGGAGTATATATGGAACTCTTTTCTATTTAGAATAGCACTCATGACTTCTGTCACATACGAAAAAAAAATCTAAGAGAAAAAAATAAAATAAAATAAAACCGCATTTTCGCATAAGTTTTTCAAGAGAGGAGAGCTTTGAGACAAACTATTTTTTTTAAATGGCCTTAGCATGAGTAACTATTTTTAACAAGCAAAATTAAATTCAAATTTTTGACTTTTCTGAAGGTTGTCATCAAAATTTTCCCAACATATGAAGTGTAAATCATCCACAAATAAAATTCAAAATTTTGTCTAATGCCCCTTTAAAACCTCAACTTCTTTGACTGATGAGTGGAAATCGCATGGAAGCCAAGCCATTGAGTGGGGCCTGCCTTGGCAGCAGCTATTTTGTACTCGTGTCTATGACATATTTGTACTTCCTATTTTTTTTTATTTTTGCTTGTTTGATTTTGTTGGATAGGGATAGGTTAGTGTTAAAAAGATGACAGTAAACTTCTTATCAGGGCCCAGTATGAAAATTCCTTGTGCTGTTAAACATCCAATATCTGTTGCATTTTTCCTGAACTACCATCAAGTCAGTTCAATGCTGAATTCATTGGAAATATTTGCTCACACAACATTATTTAGAATGGTGCATTTATTTCATTGTTCATGTTTTGTGCATGATTTGACAATGCAAAATGCACAAAGTCATGCCTTTTGATTTTTTCCGATTGCAATCAGATTCATTTTGACTTTGTTCAAGAAGTGATCTTTCATTCCAAGCATTGTATTTTTAAGGTTTACCAAAATGCTCGTCTCCTGTCATTTTGATTAATCAGTAGTATTGAGAATAAATTGAAACTGAAGAGAAAAATTGTTCCAGATCCAGTTTGATGTTTATAGTAGCTTATAGGCCGGTATTCACAAAAGTTATTCCAGGAATAACTTAATTCCTGGATTTATCATTTTTGGACCTGAGATATTCCACAATCCAGAACTATGTTGGATTTTATAAAGCTTGGAAAAACCAGTCTGTGGAATAAGTTTATTCTTCATTTGTGAATACCATACAAGGTTTTTTTTAAGCGGGAGCCGGGCTCCATTTACCCAACAGTTTTGGCTCCCGGTCTTTCCAATATATTACACTGTAAGCCACAGTACGGGGCTCCATTTTCAACTCCAGGAGCTCATTTTGGCTCTCAGTCCAGGTTTGCTTAACAAAAACCCTGATACCATATGACGTCATCAATGAAATATATAAGAAATTATTCCAGGAATAAAGTTATTCCCCTTTTGTGAATACGGACCATAGTGAATTTCTAGAACTTGACCATCCAGTACTACATGTGCATTGCATTTTCCTATATAGGTACATGTATCCCCAATGGGGAGCACTTTGCGCAAAATGGTTCGATTTTTAAGAATTAGAGAAAATAAAGATTGCCTAATTTGTAAGAAAAATACATATGTTTGAATAAAATTTAGTATTGTCTTTGGGAGTTAAGAAATCATAGATGCTGTCCAAATTTGTCACCATTTACATAAAGTGATACATTTCAATTTTTTCAAATACATTTTTAGAAGACAACTAAAGATTGAAAATAAAGATATGTAGTACTGTTGAAAGAAATACATAGAACAATCAGTCTTATCTCTGTGTCGGTCTGCTTCAAAGAAATATATTTTTGTTTGTAATTGACCTTTTATCAGTTCTAGTTATCTTGAATGCATCACTTGAATGGTTTCACATTTTGCCTGTTGTAAGTATTATGGCTCAATGTGTGAAACCGAATAATTTACATCTAAAGCGGTTTCTTGTGTTGAAGATCTTTGATGGAAGCCTCAAAAAGTTGACGGGTCTATTGAGGGTTAATAACTGACTTAAAGGGACAATTCATGATCCTCTTTTCATCTTCAAGGTCACCTCTATCAAAATTGAGTACTTAGTATTTTAGTAAGTAAGAATTCTTGACTGGTATATGTTACAAACCCTGGATCCGTCTTTCAAAGCAAGGTTGGCAATTTCCCGGGAAATACTAGTTTTTCCCGCCTAGGTGGGAAATACTGGTAAATACTGGTAAATACTGGTAAATACCGGGAAATACTGGTAAATACCGGGAAATACCTGGTCGATACCTGGGAAATACCATTCACTAAATATCAATTTTCAAGATCCCATGGGGGTCATCCTAATTTAAGTATGTCTTCTCATTAGAATGTTATGTGAACAATTTTCAATTGGTTTAACTTGAATAATTAAATTATCTATGACAAAAACATGCAATCAGGCATGTTTTATTCATCAATGTCTATAATGATACATGATGCTGCTGGGGTGTTGAGATGTTGAGGGGTCAGATTATTTGATTCAACAGCTGGAATTTACATATGGATAAACAAAAGACACATACAAACACACACAAAAAACTAACACATGTATGATTTAACTTTGGCAATTATAGTGCTGTGTAGGTTCAAAACGGCTGTTGATTATAAATATTTTTCAAGTGAACATTCCTTAGGAGTGTTAGAGTCGGCTTAAAGCATACTATTAAATAAATTAACACAAATCACTGATATATTTCTTTCAATGAAACTTTTTTGTCACTTCCCCACTTTAATAGAAAATGCACACTCTGTTCACAAATCTTAAAATACTTGATGATTTACGAGTCATAAAGTACATTTTACAGACATAAATAGTCATCTACTGTATATCCCACTGAAAACACCACTTACCCCTTCCCACCCTAGGGGAATGATTTTTGTGTCTTATATGAGCTTCTCTGTGGTAGTTAATTAATATTATGGGATGTTTAAAATGCTGAAAAACTTGGAAAACTTTCACTTATTTTCTTGTAGATGGAATGTTGTACTAGGAAAGAGCATGTTTTGTTTTGGTCCAATTAATCATTCTCTGATAAGGTTTTAAATGAATAGGCCTATATGTAAATCAGATTGAATTATTACAGGTTTATCTGTTTAAATTATTATTATTTGCTCTTTATTTTATTAATTAGGCCTTGATCTTCTCCTGTTAATTAATTGATCATGAGTACAAACCAATTTTGCGAAAAACATGAAGTTGAAATCATACATGCTTTTTGATAATTTTGATGGAGCTTTCGTTGTGATACTGCTGAATATTTTCTTGAAAAGAAAAATATTCAAAAAAATATTTTATTTTGTTATTTTGTATTGATTCTCTAACAATTTTGTTATGATATGAGTTCATTTTTCATGGTTCTTAATGGCTTTAAATAACAATGTTGATTTGAACAACAGTTTCCATTGTCTCTCATTGCTTTTGGCACTGTACAATTTATCGATAAGATTGTTTGATAATGCATTGCCGTAATATTAGTTTGATGAATAACATACAAAAACTATGCCAATTTATTGAAACACTAAACCAATTATTCACATGTTTATTTGCATGTGTAAGTCGGAAAAGGAAAACTAAATTAGTTAGTATGGTTAATTGACTTCCAATGGTTACGTTTGATGTAATTTGTATGGGGAACACTTGGTTCAGGATCAGTGGGTGAACTTCAAATTGAATAGTCGGTAGTTTAAAGGCTGGTTGGTTTTCTATTTATGCTTCACCAGGGGAATAGACGGTCATACCTTTGGCGGTATACAAAAAAACATTTTTCGGTTAACAGTGGATGTGACTTTTGGTGTAATTTGAAGCAAATTTGAGTGCCAGGCTGTTAGGATACAGGAACATATTTTGGATGGTGATTGTTGTTGTTGGTATAAGTTGAAACATTTCTGGTTGAAAGTACTTTTATGTGGTGTGGTGTTATGCTGCAACTGCTATGATGTCTTATTTGCCAACAACAAAGGTAAGGTTTTTGGTTGACATGAAAGATGGGGTTTTCTTGTACTTGTACTGGTGCTTTAGGCATAGCATGTTTTTCCATGAGAATTTTCCTGATACATGTTTTAGTTTGTTCATATTGGAGGCATGTTATGCAGATCAGGTTTTGCAAAACAATTTTCTTTCTCTCTCTCTCTCTCCCATTTTTGTTTGTCGCTTGGGTTTGTGGGTTTGTTTATTGTTGTTGGCCTACTTTTTTCAACTTGTTCAGATCATTGTTTTCATTAAAAACACCTAAATTTAGTGTGAGCATGTGTATTAGGCTTAAGTTGGACTACATCAGTAAAAATATGACTCTTAAAAAATAGTAGGAACCATGGTTTATAGCCTTTGCACATAAAAAACAACACACAAATACAGGCGATTTAGAGTACACTTTGCCTCCAAGATCTGTAATTTCATGTGGCTTTAGCACACTGCACAAATGATAGGTGACCCACGTAAGCCCAATCCCACTCTTAAGATAATCATTCCAGGTACTGCTGTAATCTTTTGGAGCACTGACCCTTCATCAACTCACATCGTTGCCAGGAGCAGCTCCCTGAGTTTCTTACAGAATTCTACAACAGGATAAGCAGATCCTTGTCCAAGGACATTTCAAGCATGCTCAATTTTGGAACCACTGGGTTCGACTTGGACCTCTTGGACTGTAAGTGAGCGCCTAACTTCATGTATACCACAGATTGTTAGGAAATCAATACAGGCAAAATGAACCCTTAACAGTGTCCAAAGACTTTGTACTCTGTACGTGTCATAACCATAAACATTTTTATTTATCAAAATCCAAATCATATTTTAGATTTGATTTTTTAGTGTCCTATTGTAGAATTTGAGAGATTTTTGGTTATTAGGCCACACCTAAAATTCTTTATAAATAACAACATCAGGGTTGTGACTACGCCAGGCGGTGGCAGGCGGGACCACCCAGCACTCTTAATTTCCACCCGGCACTCAGGTTGATTTTGAGTCAAAATACAGGCACTCAAGACTCAAAAGTTACAAAATCAATGAAGTATCAATAGCAAATGAAAATTTTTTATCAAAATTTCTATTTTAACTATTTCACATAAATTTTACCCCGGGATTTTACCCGGCACTAAAAGTTGTCTGGTGACAACCCTGAACAACATGTTATGGTAAGGAATAATTTTAAAATTTGAGGCCCATGCTGAGTGTCAAAAATATTTTGCTAACATGATTGACTGAATGTTTTCAAGTACAAATATTAAGATGTAAATTTTCATCAAAATAGTTTGTAAAAGTTGATTGATCAGGATAACATTAAAGTGAAACATATTGCTGGGTCTTTCCATGGTTGGATTTTGTTTACTCCATAAACATAGCTACTACCCATGTTTTGATTAGGTCTTACAGAGTTGTCAGCATACGGCTATTTCAGTTTAGATTTGGATCGTTCATGATTAAATTTGAGCCTGTTTTGCTTGGCACTTGAAGCTTAAATCTCGCACAATTATTTGCCTAGTGAATTTAGTTCCACAGGGTTATTGAATTTGATCAAATTTGTAATGACATTCCTTCACTGCGTTCAATATTGTATGCAGATGTGGAGTTTTGGGTCATGTATGGAGGGAAAATGCATAATTTTATGGAAGTAAATATGAATTCGTGATATTGAAAATTTGACAATATTTTCTGCTCATATTATTTCTGCAGGCACTTCCATTCACAATGGTACCTAGTACATATATATGAGGGATGAATCAGTACCCGATATGACACACCATGTCTAAAGGTACATGACATTGCTATGTTCATCATATCACATTTATGGCAAATTTTGCCAAAAATCTAGACAAAATAGTTCAAAAGAAAATATTGGATGTAGAATGTTACGAGGCAAAGAATAAGTTCATTTCCAAATTGCATTTACAAAGGCTCCAGATTGTTTTTTTATAATCTGACTTGTTGTAATGTTGTTAAAATTACAACGAGTTTAAAAATGGTATAAAATGGTATTTGTTTTTTTGAAAATTTCACTACAACGGCATATCATTAGAAAGCTTGACACTAATTAGATTTTGATGTACAATCCTGTAATGCATCTTCTTATTGGAGATGTATATTTTTATAAATTTATGCATTTCAGTGTCAATGCCTTTATAACAGACTTTGCTCCATGGTCGTTGATGTTTTAATCTTAGCAATCACTGCTTGCCCAAATGAAATTGCTTTTAGAGCATAATATAACTACCTGAATGGCTCCCAGTGAAGTTCTTTGGTTTACATATACTGCAGTTACTTACAGAATTGGTAGTACTTGTAATTTATCTTAGGAAGATAGCTGATATTTCAATGTTGCCTGCCCAGAATTATGTGTGCATGCCTTCACAGATTTTGCTCCCAGCTCAATTTTTCAATCTTTGCAATCATAGCTTGCTCGATAATAAATTGCTTTTACTAGGGTATAATATATGTGCCTCAATTGCTCTCAATTTTGTCATTTGGAAAAAATGAAAATTCACGGAAAACACAATTTTACATAAAAAATAAAATTGAAAGAATTTCCCCAATTTGGTTTCCAATTTTGCGCCTTGCGCAATACATAGTTCTATAAGTACTTTAGATTTCCCCGTCATTATCAGCTAGACGTGCTGGTGTAGTGGTGAAATTCTCGCCTATGGCGCGCAGATCTCGGGTTCGATCCTTGCTTTGGCCCATATTTTACAATTTTTTTCTTCATTTCTTTTCTTTTTATTTCATATATCCAATAATTTTCTTTGACTTTTCACTCTCTATGATACAATTCTTCTTTTTTTTCCCCATTGTTTTTTTTTTTTTTAGAGCTACTAGATTTGCTCATTTACGGTAATATTACACTTCGCGCGGTAGCAATACCCCGATAGCGAAAAATAGGTATCTCCGGATGATCCGTGTGTGTTTATTAGGAGTACAATTAGGAAACCTGTCATAACATAATGTTAGGAACGTTCATTTCCTTATGGGTATGTGTCACAAACCTTTATTGTACTCCGATTACAACCACAGTGAGCTTCTGAAGTTGGCCAATTTTGACAAAAACGCAATGTATTTCAATGGAACAAAAAAGCGATATTTGAGTTTCTGTATAAGAGATTGGAAATCCCGAAAAGGCTGTTGGGCCGACGTTGATCTCTTCTCTTGCTACCAGACATGAAAACCCCCATCTATTTTAACATCTTTAAAAATATCTTTAAAAGATACAGTCTGAGGAAAATGATGATAATTGGTCAAATCAAAGCTATCTACTTTAGATAATTTTCTGGTACATGTCTAGAATCATTTCAATTGAATGCAAATCATCCTTTCATTATAGTGTTTGTTTTTTCTTCTTTTTTTCATTTCCTGCCAGATTGACAGTACTCAAAGTGTTAGTTTAAATGGTCTTTAACACAAAAGTCAACCTTAACACAAAATGATGAATAAAATTCTGAGATTGAATTGCAGTATTGATCTTTAACATGTAAGCCATCTCTCTTTTAGGTCAAATTGTATGACATCTGGAGACAAAATCCCCATCTGGATAATTGAGTCATCTCAATCAGAATTTGATGCCAGTCATATTGCAATCAAAATTCACTCCAAACATCATATGATACTTTGATTATTATTGCAACTAATGACTCCTGTTTTAGCCTGATGAAAAATCAATTAATTGGATCATTTTTTCTCGTCTGTTCAAATATACCTGATGTTGTTTGCTCAATATGCGCAACCGTTACTACCTGAGTGCAAAATTGCAATCTATAAATATTGCATCGTCGTAAATGTGTTTGCAGCCTGATGAGTCATCCTTTTCACCTTATAGATAGATGCTGTGGTTCTAAGAGAGAGTGTACGTAGTCTCTGACACATATCATGCACTCAATTTTTATTTTAGAATGTGTAAATCAGGTGGTTTTATACGCACATGTACTTTGCTCTAAATCAAACAAACACTTGGGAAGGAGTCTAAAGTGCTGTATTCAGCGACATGCCCAAGAGAGGCTGAGTGTCGTACGTGCTTATTAATTTATGATGAGATACGCGAAGTGTTTGGTTGTGTGAAGGCATTTATTTTGGATAACTTTAGAGTTGGTAGCTGGTACATCGGAGAGTTGTCAGGGTATCAATCATAGTTCTACCTGGAATACATTCCGTCGTTAATTTGCACGGGATTTAAATCGTAATCATGGATTTGGATTCGGGAAAGGTCAGTTTATTGGTGAAATTTATTAGAAGTGTCAAATTTTATGAAGATTGGTGATTGACGACCGAGTTGTGTGCATTACTTGATTGGTTATATGCGGATGTTTGATGATTTGATTGACATGTTGTGGTATCCAAACTTTACACGGAGAGCAAATTGTTGCTTATTGTATTATGGAATATTTTATATCTGATAAATATTTCATACTTGAAAAAATGAAAATATACAAAAAAATTAATAAATCTAAAATACTCATTTTGCATGCCTTATAATTAATTATTAGTCAATTGTTAGAAATAATTTGTTTTTTTAAAGTGATACCACCCAATGTTTAAAATATTTCATATTTTAAATATTTTAAGGGTTATTGATTTATGAAGCAGACAAAATGAAATAGAAAGACTTATTTTATTAAAATAAGTCATTTGTTAATAATTTGTTGTTGGTTAAACCACCAACAAATTCTCCTTGCTTGGAGAACATAAAATATAATTTTGTTGCCTAAATGTACATTAGGATCGAAATGAAATGAAGTATTCTAAATGGATGCAATGGATAGGTCAATGTACACATTAATATAGATAGCAAATTTGCTGCTGAATATTTTAATGGTCACATTGACAAATTAGTGGGTATTTTAATGTTTTGCTTATAATAAGAGTGTTCAAATTCTTTGATGTATTACTTATTTCTAGCATTTAATCCTGTTACTCTCAAAATGGAAGACAAATCTTTGTAGCTAGGTTTTGGGCCTATTTTACATTTTATGTTTAAGTTAAACCCTGCAGCTTTGGTATTCCTGTTTAAAAAACAAATTTGAAGAATTTGCATCCGGAACCGCTCATTGTACTAGGTACTCTTTGCGAGGATTATTTCTAATTGAAGAAACATATTTCTAATTAACAAAATGTGATAAATTTTTGAAATAAAGCATCATCTTTTTTCTTCTAATTTTGAAGCATCAATTAAGGCTTAGTAACTTATTAGTGAATCATTTAATTTGAATTTACTTGGAACTATTGGTACAAATTACAGGCTCAATATTGTAGACAGAATTGTGGATGTGGATGTCATTATGACGGGTCTGAATCATAATTGTCTGGAAAAAATATTAGTAGAAAATATGAAAATCAGCAACCGGAGATGTTCTTAGATGTGATTTGTAAACGCAAGGGTCAAAGTACTTTTTCTGACTAAGTGCACCATACGTTGTGGTTATTAAACCAGTGGAACGCTGATCTGATAAGTGTGTAGTGTATATGGCCCTTAATGATGGGACCATGAGGTAATTTCATTGTACATTTGATTATTATAATTGATGCATATATTGTATTATCCAATTTAGAGGAGGATGTAAGAACCTGACCATGAGACAACTTTTAACTTTGTATCTATTTTAGAATCATGAAAAACGTGCAGTTTTCTTGTACGCAAATAGTCATGCTCAATATTATTACTTATATTCACATGTTTTCATTCGTCAGTACATTTTATCCAAGTAGAATTTTTTTGTCATTTCTTGGGGTTCTTGCTTGAATCTAAGTTCTACCCAGGTTTACTGTACTTCGCATTGTTGGATTCCTGTTTAACAACAAAATAAGCTTGTCTTGAATGATATTAAACTCTTATTGTTGTTGGATTTAATTCGTGAACGCGTGTTTATAGCAAGTACGCAGTGATCCCTGACGCGAGCGTATATTTTCAAGGTTGTTTAGTTCGCGTGTACGCACAAGGCTCTGAGTACGCGTTCATGAATTAAATCCAACAACTATAGATGAAAATAACCCAATTTTTGTGTCAGGTTTAACCTCTAAACGAATGAATTGCTATTTAGTATTATGTGTCCAACAGAAATATATCAAAATGTGGGTCATGTTTTTCCTTCATACTGTAAAGGGATTTAATTTGGCGAGGACAAATTTTAGCGAATTTCAATTTTTCAGCAATTTGGCTGGGATTTAATTTCACTAATTTAGAACATTTTACTGTAGTTAGGCGAACAAACGACTGGTAAACTAGTCTATGTAAATATTCTATGACTTGACCTGACCTAGGTCAGGTCATGTCATTCCTGTTCAGTGCTTATTTCACTGGCGGACAATGGATGCGGAAACGACAGCAAAAATCGACGAAATCCTTCGAAATCTGACTGATTTACGATCGTCAGTAACATGTTTGGAACAAAAAAATGACACAATTGAGACTCGCTTACGAGATATTGAATTTAAAGGTGAGGAAGATCATGAAATTGACTTTGCAAGATCTCGTTTTGCTACAGAATATGGACGTTGTCACGTTCGCCCGATCACGTCGATGACAAGGTACATGTAATTGACTCTGTAAATGAAGGACAAGGGTCCGATAATAATAACTCTATAACTGAACAAAGTAATATTGTTGTGGACACCCAAGCAGAATTTTCGGCAATAAAGGAAAGCCTCGGCAAACTAAAATTACCAGCTGATTTGCGTTTAAACGACCAGAGACAGGGCATCAAAAAGGACGATCAGCAAACTTTACAAGTCCTATCACGATCAGCTAGATATGTTGAAACCTCACTTAAATTACTAGGAACATTGTCACCTGGGAAGATACTGTCTGAAGCAACCTATCGCGATCTTTGTAACATCCAAATCGCGCACATGAGATATTTACAGGATGAGAATGCTACACTAATCGTCCAGAACAAGTTTAGCAAAAACACTGCACAGTTATTTAGATCTTTGCAGAAAAATACTTCAGGTCTAAGCCCTTCTCATCTGAAAGATCTTAAAATTGCTTCTGAAATCTCAGCTTCTGCAGCAACAAATAATTCGCCAACATCAGCTTCCTCGGATGTCAATTGGCGTGAGCGTCGTCGAGGTGGCTTTAATAATAATTACCGAGGTGGATATCGCGGTTATCGAGGACGCGGTCAAGTTCAAGGGGATGTTTACTCGTCTTACTCAAATAGAGGCATTCCACCCCAACAGCCAATTTAATTTTCAGACTCACACTAAAGAGTGAAAGGCACACTCACACTAAAGTGTAAAGGGACCCACATTTTTACGGTGTAAACCGGTAATTTTTCACTACAGGTGTGATTTTATATACAGTTTGTTTACAAACATAAATATGTAAACCCCATGGCCTTGCCAGTTGTTAGATTCACTTTCAAGACTATCATATATTTGTGTTATCATTATCATGTGTTTGGGTAGCAAACAAGAAAGTTTTCATTAGTTTCAATGGTAAATAAAATCTTAGCAAGGGGTTTAATTTAGCGAATTTGCAGTCTAGCGATAATAGCGAAAATAAATTCCTAGCGAAAATTAGTCCCTTTACAGTAATTCATATCTTTACATTTGATCATAACTTTCAATATATATTTTTTGAACAGAATTTCACTTTTTCCAGTTTTGTCCATTCTGGTCATGTAGTTCATGTGTCAAGAGTGATAGAATTCTTGCACACAAGCGTCAGGTATCTGAGGGTATGTTGTTCCCTCAGTGTTAAGTTTCACCATTTTGTACCTCAAAGCTGTTTAATAATGAATGGGTTCTTATCATTATAATCCTCTATGCACGCTGTGCTTTTTGAAGTCTTAGGTTCTTTTATTTTTGTACACATTTAAGCTGGATAAAATTAATCATGTTATATGGTACGAGGTATAAAAAAATATACACATAAAAGCAAAATTTCTTGTGGGGATGCAAATATGGACCAGTGTGGTAAACAGAATTAGATCATAAAGGCAACAGAATTGGGCAAGTTAAATGACTTTTCACTTTTGGGAGTGCATCACAAAAAATGTCAGTTTTGCCATTGAAATTGTTAAATTCTATGTGATGCATTTTAATCCTTCTTTCTAGGTCACTATCTTTGCAATTGCATCATATGCCCATTGCCAAGAGATCACCAAGACATCATCAAGACATTGGGAAAGCATCACCACTTCAAGATACACGTGTGATACATTCCAGACTCACAAATGCATCATGAAATAATTGGAAGCATAGTGGGACCAAGGCCTTAAGTATCAATGATTCTTTGAAATGAAGTGCCTTGGCATGATGTCTATTAAACTACCTACATGTATACTGAATCCTGGCAAAGTTTGCAGACTTCTTAGTTTAAAAAGCATCGTGACTCAACTGCACCTATTCATATTTACAATTGTTTGAAACTCAATCAGCTGATAAAATTAATATACTAACCAGTAAAATTTGACATTTATTGGTTCAAATTTACAATAAATTAGCACCTTTTGAAAACTTCTTGTATTGGTATTTATGCAAACTTATGGTATCATTTGTAAGTTCATATTGTATTGGAGTATTTAAGCTGGAACAAGATTAATTTCCTTGATATGGGTAGCTGACAGTCATTTGTGCATGGTGGGTGCTGTCTACTTTAGATAGTCATCTTTACGTGGGAGTGAATGTCTACAGTCTGTGGTATATTATCAGCTTGAAAAATCACTTGAAATGTTCCACATGTTGATATTTAACCATTCATGATGGAAAACATGTAGTATTCAGGGATTAAGGTTTTGAAGATTTTTTTAGGGGAGAGTGGGGGGGGGGGGGGAAGCTGGAACCATGGAAAAAGAGACTAGGTCCAGCATAAACATTGCTGGATAACTTTTGAAATTTGACAAATCTATCTATCAGAATTAAACCAAGCTCTTTTTATGATGCAAATTTACTGTTGTCCTCCTATGCAAATGTTTCCAAATGATGTGTAACATGTAAGAGTTGGTTTACATCTGGTACAGAATCATTATGCATTTTAATGTATTTGGATTTGTAGCTATTTTGTCACATGGCCTCGCTTGAATACACAATCTTTAAAAGCGCTACCAGTATTGCTCTTTATTTAAATTGAAAAACTTCATATCAGGAGACATTGAGTGATGTGGATCAGTGAAATTGCTGTAACCCTGAACCCATTTTAAAGTATCTTGTCTATTAATAGCTAAGTAGCTGAGGGAGTAGCTAAGACAGGCCTTGTCTTTTGAGGCGGGCAAGAGTGATCATTCGCCATCACTCACCTAAAATGAAGTTGAGAAGAGCTTTTTATCACTCGCCTACATTTGCTGTACTAATAATACAAGTGATTAAAATCACTCGCCTACAGTTCATCAGACAGTTTTGAGGAGAGCGATTTGTCACTCGCCAGCAATTTTCAAAAGACAAGGCCTGCTAAGAGCATGATTTGCTTGCTTATTTTTTTTTAACACTTTCAACCACCTGTTCCAATGAAATATTATCTGTATGTCTAGAATTGGCGATCTTTCCCTAAGATTCAAACCCAGAACCTCTTGCACCATGATCCAATGATCACAGTGTCAGGTTATCATACAGACCCGGGCATACATATGCCAACCTAATCTCTTTTAAAGGGGTCTCGCAGCAGCAACTTATTGATTATAACTAACCTCAATCAATGGTGCTTTAAACTTGCACACTTTTTTCAACATTTGTGAGATTCAGTGGAGTTGGGACTGGACTTTGTAATGGGAACTCACACTTTATTATGACGATGGTGATAGTCACGGAATGTATGTAAATTCACAACTTTTTGTTTGAGAATTAGACAAACATCAATTAAGTTTGTTGATATGTAACATTGATAGATCACCATAAGTATGCTAGATGAAAGATCCATTCAACCAGTACAAGTTCATTCAGGGGTTAAATTTAATCTATTTAGTGAACTTGTTTTACATTTTGGAAGCACACTTTTACATTATAATTTGTATTTTATTATCTCCTGAAGATAATATATTTAGT